>VZRZ01006598.1:976973-1029473 GCA_013398175.1 Climacteris rufus
CTTTCCCTTTCCCTTTCCCTTTCCCTTTCCCTTTCCTTCTCCTTCCCTTCTCCTTCCCTTCTCCTTCCCTCTCCTTCCCTTTTCCTTTTCCTTTTCCTTTTCCTTTTCCTTTTCCTTTTCCTTTTCCTTTTCCTTTTCCTTTTCCTTTTCCTTTTCCTTTTCCTTTCTTTTCTTTCTCCTGCCTGCCTCCCTGCCTGCTGCCTGCCTGCCTTCTTGCCCTCCTCCCTTTCTCCCCCTTCTGTCCTCTCCTCTCTTTCTTTCTTACTTTCTCTCTCTCTGCTTCCCTCTCTCCCTCCCAAGGTAAAAATTTTCCAGACTGTTCGATTTTGGAATGAGATTACATAAAAGGAGAATAGAAAAGGATTCAGGTCACCAAACACATTTTTTTTTTTTTAGATGTTCTAGGCTTCTCAAGATGTCTGGGCTGGTTGATCTAACCCAGGGGATCCATTCCCTCTGGAGGCAGGCACAGGATGTCCTGTTCTGTCCAAACTGGCACAAGAACACTCAAATCTTCTTCAGAGTATTTCTGCCACGAATTGTTCCAGTATAGCTACTCTGCATTAAGACAACCCACAACACTATACCTTATTCTGGAATAATTTTCATGTAAGCTATCATCCTAAATTGCCTGCCACAGACAGCTTGGTTAACAACCTAATCAATGTTTGCCTCAAGACATTATTTAGAATCCTTAACAATAGAAAGGAAAGGCTAATGGCCATCTATGCAAGGCCTTGCATGGAAGCGTGTGCAACACTTTTTGGGAACAAAACTTGGGCCTTTCTGTGTGAAAATTTCATTGGTTTAACTAAGAACAGGATTTAAAATCAATGTAGTTAAAACAGTAAAATAGGTAGTGTCAGCTCTTTTAAATCAATATAGGCCTGACAGAGCTTGGTTTAACTTATACCGCGCTAAAAGTAAACTAAAATAAGCTGCCTGTAACCCAAAATTAATGTGTCTACATAGAGTTTGTACTGAATTAATGAAACTGATTTTAAATTGATTTAAGTCAAAACAGTGCTAGAACTGTGTACAAACAGAAATTTAACTGGAAGATGATTTATTAAATATGGATAATGCAGCCAATGATGGTGGATATAAGAGAGAAGGAAATCAGGATATGGACCTAATGAAAAAAGCTGAATGGATATGGCCAGGCAGTATTGTGCAATACTCAGATACATAAATAAAGGGAAGAATATTTAGGTGGTAGCCATAATATAATGTCCCAACACATAAATATGCATCACTAGATACACAGGCAGATGGCATAAATATGGCAAAAAGGATAGAAGTTTAAAGTGGCTGCATGGGGAAATGGTCTAAACCAGAATAAAGGGCTCATGTCCTTAATGGCAAAGAAGCAAGTATGCCATTTGGAAACAAATGCAAGCAAATACAGCAGAATGGATCTTACTATACTATAATTTTTTTCCTCTTAACTTCTCAAAAGTCTTCGTGTGTTAATATTCTAGAGAGGAAAAATAATGCAAAGAGCTTTTTCTGGTACTGTTTGAGATTGCCCTTTTTTTTAGACAAGAACTGTTTTACTATCTAAAGTCCCTCAAAAAAATGAAGATATTCTCAGCACAAAATAAAAACTGGTCATGAAAAATATAAATGCTCTTTCAGCTTGAGAAAGAAATCACTTCATAATTTACACTATCTCTACCTGAAAATAGAACAACTTCACTATTCATGAATTGCTGGTTTTCCCCTCTTCATTAAGCATTCCTTGTCTGTGTTTCTATCCATTTAGTGCATGTTCTTCACACTCCCTTGTCAATGCCCTTAGATGCAAGGGATATATTTGAGACAGTGCACAAAGAATTTTCACTGTAATACACAGCAAATTAGAGGCACTGCACAAGCATGTATATGTTCTGTACCAGAATATTAATCTCTAATGTGGGCTCATCCTACTCAGATAATCTTTTGCCCACCTCCAAACACTGTTTTCTAACATTTGCAAACCAGTTAATTTATCTCTTGGAGGGAGTGCCTTGCTGAATTTACCTGTGACAATATATATAAAAGAGGATACGCTAAAATGAAATCTGAAGTGTTGTTATTGTTGACAGGAAGCTGAGTGATGTGAATTGCATACAGCATATACAGAAATGTGCTTACCCTATAAATTTTTCTATGTCTCTAAACAAAGACAAAACCAGGTATAACTAGCCTGATACTGTTTAGTTATGTAACAGATTGAGGGTTTGCATTTTAGTCACTGAAAATGTGATAAACAACATTGTGCATTAATGCAGAAAACAGATTGAGCTTTTTAATGGTACATCAAATAAGACTTTATTAGCATCTATTAGGTTCAACCCAAAGCCCGGGAAATAGCATTAATGAGCATCATATATCAGTCTGTCTGTTATTAGATAACATTATCCCTTAAAACTAGCAAGTCATATAGTACTTTATACTTTTTACCTTTATCTTTAGAATTAGCTGCTCACATCCTCTCCTGTTACACTGGCCTTAATATTAGTAATAGTGAACCAATTTATAAACCCATTAGTGACACTTTTTCCTGAAGATAAAAACAGTCAAAATTATCTGGCAGCAATTAATCTTAATGGCTGTATGCAGTAAACAGCAATGGGCTAATTCCAGCTCTGTCAGCCCCATCAAACAATCCCACATTAGGCAGCTTTTCACTGATCCATTAAGCATATTCAGAACAACAACAAATTCAATGCTGAAGGCATATGCACTAAACATTACAACAGTGATCTTCTGAAGCCATCATTATCTCTTAAATAGTACTTCCCCCATGTATTATCATTATGCTGTACATTAGAAATACTTTGATTAAACTCCCTTAATTCATAACAGCCAGCTGCAGACCATTTATGCAGTTAATCTCAACACAACAGCTATTGAGGAAATATAACAAATGAAGGCTGTAAACTGGAAGTCATTACTATAAAAGATACTGGTTTCCTAGCCCTCGTAGTGCAAAGTGCATGGCAAGATTGTACTTTAGAATGACAGTAATGCAGACAGAAACAAATAATGACTTTTCACATGTCCTGCAGCATATGCAGCAGGAGTTGCAGCTGTAAAGGTGTGTGGAGGAGTGACCTAACAAACTGTCAACATGAGTGTCAAAAACTTCCAGGAGCCCCATGTTCACAGGACCAAAATATCACATGAGACCCAGTATGCAAACTGCAGCTTCTCCATGGCTTTGCTGGCTTCATCTGGAGCACATTGTAATTTGTCTCCATGCAAGAACAACTCTGATTTCTTCATCTATGAAGCTCCAGTTAGTAGCAATGACACTTTGAAAGACTGCAGACCTTTAGTTTCCTTTCCTACAAGTAATAACTGTTTTGAGAATTTCTATTAGACAGTTTTCTCTTTAAGGTATAATGGATATGGTGTGGCGAGAAAATTTGCATAAAGCTTTCCATGGTGATGTAAACAAAACAATATTATCAGGATGGGAAGGAAAACAGTAGCTAATTTATATTTCCACTCTGACCTGAAATTCACATGAGGTATTCTCACTTAATAACATGAAAATGTTAAATAGATAAAAGTTGATGGTATTTTCTTGCGTTTTCATCAAATGTATTCCATAAAAAATACATATTAGAAATTCACTCAGAGATCTTCATGCTGCATATTAAGGAAAAACAGGAGCTAAGTTTGTGTTACTAATCTAGATTGTACCTTTTCTTAATTAAAAACATACCCCAAGAAATCTGTGGGATTTGGATACAAAAAACACTTTCACAAATTATTTACTTGTCAAGTGTAAAGAAACCATAAAAATATTAGTGAATAAGGTCTATGTGTTTTACAGTTCTTCACTATATATAAATAGTTTATTTGATTTTAAAGATATAAACCACAGACACAGTGTCTACCTTGCAATGAAATGATCAAATAAATAAAACTTCCATTTGGCATGAGCTTAGCTGCCAGTTCTGATCTTAGTTCTAGTTCATAAGTCCAACTCACTCCAAGGTGGAATGTAAAACCTATGCAGGACCCTCAGGACCTGCACTGAGGTGCAGGCAATGGCATGCAAGAGGCAACAACACCCTTTAGAGGGCGAGAAGACTCAGCTTCCTGACTCTTGGATAAAATCAAGGTGAAAAGTCTCACTACAAGTCCAGTTTCATACTTCTGCTACTTTCTAAGGTCATGCACTCCTGGAATATGTAAGGCTGTAGGTCTCCACCCATTTATGTGGAGAGGCAGACCTGCATACCATGGTAGACATTGTATATTGCCTAAGCAGCCAATGTATTTAAAGAGTGAATTTTGCAAAGGTGTAATTCATCTCAACCATAAACCTTTTACAGACTATCATAATATTCTCCCTTTCAGAGGGAGAAGAATAGAGTTGTGCTTCAGATACAGATTTCGAACACAGGCGTTTTTCTTACCTCAACAGTTCTTTGCTTTATGGTCTTAGGTAAGCTTGATTTCCTTTCTTTATAATCTTGATCAGGTGACTTTTCCATGTGGCAGAGCTGTTGCCAAGACTAATTGATGATGGGTGTGGTGCTTCCAAGGTCTTTGATCAGAAAGCTGAACAGAAAAAATGATTTCTACATAATTTTCAACAAGGCATTGTGATTCTTGGCTATGAAGGCTGGCTGTCATGATCAGAATCAGACAGGACTTTTGGGTATCAACAAGTCTGTCTACAATATAGATCTACTCTGGACCCTTGCAAAACCAGCACTGGCTCCCAGCAGGTATGAGATGATGAAAATGAGCAGAAATGACTGCGGTCCTCAAGAAGGAAGGTGCTGAGCATGAAGGAACTAAATCCCTACCTACATCCTTCACTTCTACCATCACAGTAGGCAATCTGGTTTTTAACAAGCAACAGTTTCAGGAGATTATTTCTCCATATCAGTCTCATTCATGATATTCTAGAGCAAACTGGATGCCACTCTTTAGAAGTAGATGAGGTGAGCTTTATCTTTATTCTGTTTCAGGTGATCTGGATATAACCTAAAACAAGAAAAGCACTTGAAAACCAAAGATGGTGCTGTAATCCAGTAGAAAGAGAAAGCTGAGTAATTAATTTGGTTTATTTATTTATGTATTTATTAATTTGCACGGAAGCATTGCTAGGTACAAGAGCTTCAGACAACAAAGAATATTAGACACCCTGCTGAAAATAAAGATCTCAACAGAGTCTGGGTGCTTAAGAGCAAGACATCCTTTAAATAAGGATTTCTAATACTGAAAATTTTCAATTAGTTGCCTAAACACAGTTGAAGTTTCCTACTGAACAGCATTCTAATTGTCTCAGATGTAGCTTACATGTTTCTCATACATGAGCTATTAATCTGGGAAGAAGTAACTTTAACCAAACATAAAGGGAGACTGACTCACCATCCTCTCTGGCAATCAGAAAGATCTGTGATATGAGGTGATAATTACAATTTATAAAATACACCTCAGTCATTATATGCAACTATCTTTGTCCAGTTTCACATTTTCCTTCCTTTTGTTTCCTTTTAAGGCAACAAGCAGTACTTGTTGCCTTAAAAGCAGGGTGAAATGTCATAAACAACACATTTTCAATAATTTATTTCATTTTTTTCAAGGTATAATATGCTTGGATTTGAGCAAACCTAAGTAGGTAAACTCTAACCTTCAGAACAAAGCAGAAGATGGTCCCACCATTCTTTCCTGGAAAAAAAGTAACAGAGTTTGTCACCTCACAGAAGGCCCAGTTCTGGAGAGTATTGAGTGATGAATACTTTGCAGGTCATAATGAGTACAGGTAAAAATATCAAATTATTCCCAGTTGCTACTTGCACACCCCAGTACAAAAATTTCACTTAGTTGCACTTTTACAAGGCAATGCTTTTTCATTTTTTTTCTTTTGCTCAGGCTATATATGACTTATTTCAGAAGAATATATAGCTGTGTATATACATTTCAAATGCAGTAACAAGGGAACTACTCTGCTTACTTTTCAAGGACCATTTACTAATCTTGAATTTAGCTAACCAAGCAGTGCAGCAGCGAGTTTATAAAGATTCCTGTAATTTGACTAGCACGTGATCCAAGCACAGAGCTCTTACTGTACCAGTAAGAATTTGGGACTAAAGAGGAAATATACTTGCTGAGCTACTGGAAGTATATAGATTATGCTAATTGCTGGTGAATTTTATACGTGGATTTTATTTCAAATTGTGGACATTGTCTCTTCTTATTTTGACCATGTATGGACAGTCAGATGTGGAACTAGGTGCATAATGGGTCCTAGTTTTTCATAAAGGGAATATTATGTTAATGAGAATCACAGAACAGTTTGGTCATGCTATGACATATTTTTCCTATTATTGCCATATTTCAAAAGGGTCAAACAATTTTCAAAATCAGAATGTTATCCTCTTTTATCTAAACTAGTTTCAGATCACCCAACAGTGGTAAGGAACTTTGAAAATATTGTATTGATTTTACTGATAAAATTCCCAACTGACTACCTAATTTGGGGCTGCAGTGAAATGTGCATAAAAGTAGACTGAACTGTTCATAGAATTATTGTTATTAATGACACTAAGTGATAGCAGAAGAGCATGATTTTTGAGTTAAAGGACTGTATCTCTACTAAGACACAACAGAGGAGAATATTTTGCAAGTTTAATTTGGTCACTTATTTATTCAAGTTCAGTTTTGTATGAAAAATTCTATTGCAAGAGTTAGATGAGGCTCTGACAGAGAATCCAGAATTGTCCATTTTTATTTTTTCCCTATTTCTTCAATCCTTTTATACATTTGGAAGAATGTCCACATAAAAGATGTTTCCTTTTTCTTCAGTGGGACTATTAATGTCTAAACTTTAACTGTGACCAAGTATTCTGTGTGCTGACAGACTATTAGGAAATCAAATCTAATGAGTGGTCAGACAGTGCACAAAAGTATCTCTAGAAATCATAGAAACCATACTGATTTATAGAAGGCTATGCTAAGGAGTGTAGGGTTTTCATCTCTAAGGGATCAAAATATAAGCAATTAAATGGAGAAGTGGTTTTCAACCTTTTTGAATTTGCAGACAATCTAAAGATATTTTCAATGGAAAGGAATATCCTTGCAATATATTTAACCTTGCAGATAATAAAATAACTTTTTCAGGCAACACTGTCAGGAAGCCCAAGGATTCCCAAGGGTTCACAGATTATAAGCAAGAAATCACTGAAATTAAAAATACCAAATTATCTACCCCATTCTAGTTTTGTTTCATAGGTTTGACCTATTGTTTCAAATCTGCCTTATTAATGATCTGAACTTACATTACTATACTCCTTACATATCTAAAAATGCCAAAAAAACCACAGTAAAGTTTTTTTTTTAAATTTCATTACATCTTGTCTAAGAAAAATTGTATTTTATGAAGGAAAGAAAAGGAGTAAAACAATGATTCCATTTATATATAATGTGTCAGTAATTTATAACCAATTTATCAATGACCATGCAGCTGCATTCACTGTAGTTTAAAAAAAAAAAAAGCTCATATAATGCTCACATAGTCTCTGAAAGCATAGCATCTTAATAAAGGAAGAGGAAGCCACCAGAGTAATTAGAAAGGTATATTGTAGTGCATATAATGGCAGAAGGATGTTTGTATTATAGTCCAACACATCATTAAGGATACGATTGTTATTTAATGTGGCACAATCATCTTTCTACTCTTCATGAAATCCACTTAAGTAATTACTTTTCTTAGCTCATTGGCTCTATGAACTGACAGTTTAGCAAAGTATTATGTCTAAAGAAATACTGAATCTCCATTTTTATAATATCCTACCTTTTTAGCTTGACTGTTACTGTTTACTTGGACTGTTGCTCCTTACCTGGAATGGCCATTTTCTCATTTGAAAAACTGGTGAGGAGAGTGGGGAGGAGAGGAAAAAACTGGAATGGGGAGGAGAGAGGAGAAAGAAATATCAAAAGTTTACAGGGCTGTCTTAAAAAATGTAAATATTAAATGAAAAGCCCCACTTCCTTTTTCTCTAGTGTACCCCTTTCCAACAGTCTTTTTTTTTTGAAATATGTATACATAAACATATATCAAATTAATTGCTTGTACAAGGTTTAATCATTTTTATTTCTGTGAAGAGTAAGCAGTAGCTCAGTAGTGCAGCACCTTGAGTTGCTTCTAATCTGTTTTTAGGAGGAATAGCTTTACAAAACACAGTTTTCAATATTTAGGAGAGTACTGTCTTATGAAACTTAGCGATGAACATTTTACCTTATAATCTCTTTGCACTTATGAATGTAATAATATAGAGGAGCAAACAACATTTGTATACTCAAGGCTCATTCGGTTTTTTTTCCTGACATGCATATTTTAATATAAAGTTCAAGACCATTCTGCAGAGCAAGCCCAACATTTAGCAGACACAGCGCTGAAGTGCAACATTTAAATTGCCCAACAGAATGCTTTCATTTTTTTACATTTTAAAATTTAAGCTCTCTTTCAAAGGATGTTGTTGTCTTCATGTTTGCTAGCATTACAACAAGGTAAGCCTGAAATACCGTTATCTTATTTGGTGGATCTATGTTTGATGCTCTTTGTTTGAATAGAAGTGTCAGCTGTATTTTACCTTATTATATAAAAAAGTTTCAGAATTTAATTAAGGGTCAAGTACCCGCTGTAGATAAATGCAACAGCTAGAGCATATTTCTGATCTCTCTGAAGACTGCAATCATGAAAATTATTATCATTGAGTAAAACTGGTCTCAATGATGGTGACTGGGAGATGGAATCTGTGTTAGTCAGCCATAATTTACATAATAATGGGTTCTGAGTTTTCATCAGCACCTTTTGTTTTTACAGTGCTTACTGCTACAGTAAATTGTCAAAATGTCATTCCTATCCAATCAGCCAGAAAATATCAACAGTAAACAAGGCACAAGAAGAAATTCTCTGATTTAAAGTATGGTGGGGGAAATAGTAAAACAGGACACTGAAATAGTTGTAGCAGTCTTATTCTATTATTTTCAACAATACTGCTGAACAACTTATGAAACATTATTTTTTAATGAAGCAAGGACATGGAGGGGAGTGATGTCATTAAAAGAATCTCAGCAAACAGTTAGATAACTGGTTTGTTTGCATTTATGTTTGCCATTACCTGTTTGTTTCCTCTTCCCTGTGGCAATATATTTCACTCCTACAGGCAAAATAGGCTCAACTGAAAAATTGCTACAGTCTGGGTAGTCTCAGACCTACAAGTGCCTAAAAGCAACTTAATCAAGGAAAACACCGATTCTTAATGAAAATGCTAGCTCAAATGAATCTATCTTCTCTCTCTCTAACAAACACACAAAGCCTGGTAGTATTTAAGTTGAAATTAATTCAGTGTAACTTTCTGTCACTCTCTAAAATTCACAGAAGTGCAAGGAGAGGAGGAGCATGAATAAGTCACAGTGTAGGCTTTATAGCCATCGTACCTATATACCATATTCGAATTAAAAGATTCACATTGTGTTTGAAATAAAAATGAATATAGTGGCATCCTGCCAAAGAGAGCCAGAAGCCACCCTTGTGTGGAACTGGAAAACTTGGCTCAAGTAGTACTTAATTTATTTTCATAAAATGACAAGTTATATAAATGTATCTTTCAAACAGAGAGGCAAAAACTTTCAAAAAAGTTTTTTTGCATCGCGGTTCATAAAATTGACATAGTCACTGCCTGTATATGAACAGGACAAAACCTGATAAATGTTCCTCAAGGAGGACTTCCAGCACTGTGTTCTTAAAAATCTTCAAAGGATGTGATCACATAGTTGAGTCACCACAGAAAAGACTCACAGTACCTTCTTTTTGAAATGAATAAGAGTTTTAAAATCTATTGAAATGAAGTGTTGACATAAGGAAATATTTTGTAGAGCTTTCAGGTTTCTTTACCATTCACTTTATTTTACTTGGCTACTTTAAATTTTTTTTCCACTTCTTCTCTTTGAAAATCCTGCATTGTCCAAGCCCTTTCGATTAAGCAGCTTGCCTGAATGAAAGCACTGTGATGAGGTGGCGGTGCATCAATAAACAGGGTGCCTCTCAAAGCAGGACAGAATGCTGAGAAATAGGGCTGATCAGCGGTAATTACTCTGACACTTCATGCAGTACAGGGAATTAACTCCTAGGACTTTGGGCCGAAAGGAAAAGTAGTGGTTGATGTTCCACATTGTGAATGCCTCAGTGCCTGAACCCATTATGAGTTTAAACGGAGATGGGAATTCACTATATACAGGTTTTTTTCTTTCTTTCCCCCATCCCCCATTTAGGAATGTGAAGCAGAATACAGAAAATAGAAATAATTCAGGGTGCTGAGCAGGCTGCATTTCTGTTTCTTTGCATTCATTTTTTATTAAATCACAAATAATCCAATAAAGGGATGCCCATAACACCCATATTTATGGGAATGCACCAATCATGTTGAGGAAGACACCCACATGCCAAGTTAAGGAAGTGGAATTGCTCTGAGGCAGACCTGCAGAAACTAAGGTACACAAAAACACATAGAAGGAGGGGAAATACAGCTAAAAAGGCAACTAGTTAGCAGCTGCCACTATGACCTTTAACTGCATCCATGGTAACTGGGCTAAAGATGGAGCTCCATTTTATTATTCTCACACCCACAATGTTAAGCCTATGAATCCCATTGCAATTTAATGGCTGAAATCAGAAGGCAGATCTGTGTTCATTGGACCAGTGCCGACATCCTCTTAGCTAATGAGTGCAATAAACATTTTCATGCCAGGAAACCAATGCAAGTGGAAATATTATGCCATGCAGAAATCTATCCCCCAAACACAAAGAAATGGTCAGTAATGTCAGTCCTTTATGTTCATTTGCATATACTGTAATTTTTCAGGGTTCAGACCACTCATCTTTAAAGCAGAAAGCTATTTAACTCATATATTCTGTAATACTGTGGCATGTAACAGCATTCAATTTATATTAAGAATCGTGGGAAGAATTACATATTCCAGAGTTAATGACTATAGCTGCCTCCAATTATTTTCCTAAAGGAATCTTATGTTTTTAAAAACTATTTTTGCTTTCATGCACCTAAAATATATTTCATCCATTTGCAGGCTATGTTCAGTACCACCAGCTGAGCAAAAGACAGTAAACCAGCAAACTCTTTCAACAAGAAAGAGGGCTTTGTTCTAACTTTTGTTGCTATCGTAATGTGACTCATACAGTTTTTCTTAAGCATCAGTGACAACAATGTCATATCTTTGTCATGAGAGCTGAAAGCAAGACATATATCATCCTTATTTGGGCTGAAGAACCAGAGCAATAACAACAAGAGCAGGTGAAAGGATCTGTGCTGGATGCAACTTTGAAATCTCAAGCACTTTCAGCCCTCAAGTTCTGTGGTAACCTGTAAAATCAACAGTGAGACGTATGGAGTGGACCTAAGAATTGACTTGTAAGCCTTTACCTCCTAAAAAACCAGAAGTGATGAGGAGAAGCCATAATTATTTTAAAAATCCTAAATATAGCAATTTAACAGCATTGACCCATTCAGTCATTTTTCTGTCTTACCTCCCAGCCTCCCTTAAAGGAGTGTTATCCTAATAACAAAACAGACCAAGGTGAAGAAGGAAACTCTGAATGCATAGATGTGCAGCTGGGAAATGAAGGTCACCAAAATCTCCTTGAACTCTTGGGTAAACCCACTGTATTTGCTTCAAAGTGGTGCAGTCAAAGACATAAAACTACATTAGTACACTCATAAAGAGCGTTATGTGAAATATCCCTGCCTCTCACAGTCAACTTCCTCCTCTATCTTAAAATACACAAAATTTTATTTTTGTTAAAATGTTAGCATGGCATAAGGAGAGAGGGTTTAATGACTTCCCTTGACAAGAACTACATGTATTTTTTTTTCTTATGGAATACTGCCAAATATCCTTTGTAATAAAAAGCTTGAACTATTTTGCTAACAGAAGCCGCTTGTTCTGGTAACTGTAAAGGTCAGACAGAAAATAATTTTGGTGTTTCTTATCTTTTAAAATAATGGCACTTTTTATCATTATGGTAACAATTTTGGACAACAAAGAAAAGAAAAAACAGTAGATGTGATACCCCAGACCACCAGGTACACTATTTCTTAGAAGACATTAAATTTAAAATGCTGTTAGCCAATTATACCAAAGACTGGAAATGTCACAAAAGCCAATGAAATCTCCCTGGTAACATTCAGAAATAATATGCTTTGGATCATACTGTATATTAAATGACAACCGTCAATTTAAAAAAGAATTCCTCCAAAATCTTTGATGTATGACAATTTAGAAGTTGAAACACACTGTTCTTACCATTTAATATCTTTGAGATAAAAAGCTTTTGACATGTTAACTAATGAGAAGGAATAAGTTCTCCTCTCATTTCCCTAACACAGTACTGGACTGCACTGAGTAGCTTTTTGTGATAAATGTCATAAGAAGCAAGGTAGTACGTAACCATTTTATTTAGTTAAGTATATGCATTTATAGCTATTACATTACATAACAAAAGAGATAGGTGAGATTTTTCTATCCTAAATATTGTTCTTTGGTACATGCAGTATTTATTTCAGTTAAAATGGGCATTTGGATAGGCACTGATTGTCAATATTATCTAATCCACTGTTCTGTCTGGGACTATAGTACAGACTGATTCAGAGCAAGATGTCAGTGTCTGAATGTGCAGCCATTCTAGGATAAAAGGTATTTGAACTACACGTTAGTTGTCTTTTAATTGTTCTGTTTGTTTGCTTGTTTTCCCCACAAAATAGAAATCATTCACAATCCTTCGCTTCAGACACCTGGACTGCGTGGCTCCCAGGTAGCTGAGGAAATCTCCCGCAGGCAGTGCTGGGTGGAGATTCTGGGCAAGTCACTTCAGTTGGGCTGCCAGAGTCATCCATCTTGCAGGGTGCTTCCTCCTACCCCAGGAGTGCATCTCAGCAGTTAATGCAGTGGCTCAAATCTTTCCTTCCCCTGCGCATGCCTGACTGATATGTATAGAAATAAAATTTTAAGAAAGCAGACTCCAATGTGGTTTTGGCATGACATTTAAATCCTGCCATACCTGGTTGTCTTACAACTGTTGATCCAGGTCATCCCAAATTCTGCAATATTTTTACATGCACAAAACCTAATGTCTTTAGGTGACTTAACCATTCCAAGGTATAAAACTGTTCAGGCCTACTGGTATTGCATAAAGATAATGAAGAGGATTCTCCATTAGTAATCAAAGAGGGTGCTGAACAACAAAAACAAGTGATTAACATTCTGAAATCAGCAGTACTGGATAACCAGCACTTAAGAATTCCTAAGAGCAGCTGGAGAAGTGTTCAGTACATTCATGATAATTCTGAACAAGTCCTAACAGATAAGAAATGCTAAAAAAGGTAACAATGCAACATCACTTGTCAGAACCCTTCCTCTGCTGCTACTCTTATGCAAAACAATGCAAAGCTAACATGGGACGTTTCTCCTCTGATTTCACAAGAACTGAGAGGAATAATTGCAAGTGTTTTGTTAACAGTCCAGAAGGCAGCATAAAATTATTACCGGAAAAATTTAAGGAAAAGTCAGTGGTAAAAAATGAAGAGAGCACTGTGGAGGTGGAGAAGAATGCTTAGTACACTAGGTTATTATAGATAGGATGCTTTAATACAACCCAATCCTTACTTACCTTTCTAGAAATAAGGATGGAAGCCACAGAACTGAATAACTTAAAAGAATGGCTTAAAGTACAGAGAATTCGTATGAGATAAGAAACCAAACAATAGCTCAGAATGGGATGATGTAGAAAATCTTCAACATGATAGCTGAATGATCACTGAGGGAGCAGGAGAGTTGATCTTTCTGTCATAACTTGGGGAGTACAACGCTGGAGCATTGCATCAACTCTGCAGTCCTCATTTTCAGAAAGACACAGTGAAGCTACTGGAAAGGGTAGACAGGAAATACAGAAATGTTTCAAAAAATGGTGAAAAATGCCTTCTGGTGAGAGTTTTGGGTCTTTCTGTTTATGAAACAGAAGACTGAAAGGTGACTTGCTTATGGCATATATACCTTCTTAGGCAGAAAATAGTGGATATGAAAGGACTCTGTAATCTAGTGAAGGAAGGCATAATAAGAACCAAAGGCTGGAGCCTGAAGCCAGATGAATTCAAATTGGAAATAAGGCACACACTTTTAATGTTGATAGCTATTAGCTATCAGAACACATTATAGAGGGAAGTGGTGGATTTTCCATCTCCTGAGATCTTTAAATCAAGATTAGATAACTCTCAGGAAGATATACTTTAGCTGCAGAGAAACTATTTGGCTCAAGGTGGGGATAACTATGTGATAGATAAGTGCCTGTGATCAAGAAGAAAGTAGATTAGATGATCTAAGAGTTCCTCTTTGCTTTTTGCACTATGAAAATTTGAAAACCTGCAGTATGTAGCTGGGAGTTAATCCGAGTCTTCCACCCCAGATTTAGTCGAATCAGATTACTGGTGCACTGAAGTGAAATTCATACCCCATCCCTCACTCTTTTATATTCCTTTGCAGGGTTTACCCAGAGGGAAGTCAGATTTATTGCTGTTTGCTTTTCTTCAGTATGCTGCTAAGGCAATGCTCCATGTTGGAGAAATTAATGGAAAAGGTCTGCAACTGCTGTTTAGACTTTAATTCACGCTTCATTTCTAGAACAGCTCAAAAGAGATATCACTGTCTCTGACATGTAGTTCTAGAATTATGACATGGCAAAATGCAGAAAGGTTGTGTTTACTATATCACCTATTAACTTTATTAATTATATGACTTTGTGTTTGCGGCCTTCACTCCCAAGACACCGCAATTATGAAAAATCCGTGCTTCATATGTGAGCAAAGGCATCAAGGAGAACACTAATTTGTGGTATCCACAGATAGGTACAGAGAAGTTGGAAATTTTTTATTATATTAAATGACATCCTTTGTTAAAGGATGCTGTATAGTCCAGGTAAGGAAACAAAACAGTTAAATATTTTATCTGATCCTGCCCTCCAATATCAGACAAATGGTATAAATAATTTTCTTACAGGGCATGTATTTCAAAAGACCACAGAGCAGTGGTGACACTAACAAGAAAAGTAGGCAGTACTGCAGAATATCACAATTTTGGTAATATGGCATGCATTTATTTATCTCAGATATTGGCTTGAAATTGCTGGTTTCAAGCCTGATTTTTTGTTAGTGAGGGGAATACAAAAAAGGATGCACAAGGCAATGTAGGTAGGAAAAAAATGAAGACAGAAAGGTTGGTTTAACACGGAGAAAGGGGAGAAGAAAAAGTCATCATATATTTGGAAACAAAATGAACAGGTGAAATTATGGTGCAAAAGGACAAGTTTATGAATAACAGTTTTATGGACTCTTAAAGCATAAGTAATTTTATTTAACTTGAGCTGTCAATGTCTGAAGTTGTCACCATAGATTCCCTCTAATGCCAATGGAGAGAAAGAGATGTTTTTAAAACATGATTCAGCTGACCTATTTTAGCCATCTACTTGAAGATAAGATGAATCACACCCTAAAAGTGCCTATTTCTCTCCATTGATTATGAAAGACTCCAGGGTGACAAATTCAGATGTAGATGTCTCAGTTATAGATTTTTGTATTTTGCTGGATGAATCCCACTATTAGAGCCTATAGATTCTGACATATCTTCACTTTTTTCCATAATTTCTTATTGAAAAAACAGGTAGTATGGAGAAATAGAGGAGATACACATACATTTGTATCGGGTGCAATTTACTGTAGAATGGCTGGAAAATTGACATTATATGTATCAAATGTTGGCATTTTGATGAAAAAAATCAACCCCCAAAATACTTCACTAGGGAAAGAAAATATTTCTCTGTGGAAACACTGACATGTGGCCTCATGTGCTTCAGCCTTCCAACCTTCACTATAGGACAGAATCTTTGCCTGGACTACATATTCCAAGATTCATCCTGATTCCTTCCATTGGTGACCCTGGTCATGCTGCCTGAGATGCCTATGCTAATGAGAAATCACAAGAGATGAACCCAGATAAGTAGCCAGAACCAGACAGGAAAAATTGTGAGCATGAAGCAGTGAATTTACACCTTCTGAAAGGTAGCATACTTTTAACAAAAGTATGTAGAGATTTGATACAATGATAGCAAGTTAATGTTTTAAACAAACATATGACATTAAAAAAAAAGAAATTAGTTTAGAATCAATAACCTGACTTCTCAACATCCAGACTTATTATGCAGACTTCAAAGAAAGCTGAATTATGGTTGACTTATTCCTTATTTTGCTACAGTATTTCAAGGCTCTTTATAACATTCTAAGTCCCCACACACTTTGATAGATTTATAATAATATTTTATGTTTCTGTCTTCCCTCTCCCTTTTTCCCTTTCCCTCTCCCTTTTTCCCTTTCCCTTTCCCTCTCCCTTTTTCCCTTTCCCTTTCCCTTTCCCTTTCCCTTTCCCTTTCCCTTCTTTTTTCTTTTTTCCTCTCTCAGCCTTTTGTTTGCTCTCTTTTTTCTTTTGTTGAGGAACTGTGGATGGTGCTACTAAACTTACTACTCATTTTACCAATGTGTAGTTAGTAAACAGTACTTCCCAGTATGGAGAAGAACACAGAAAAACNTTCCCTTTCCCTTTCCCTTTCCCTTTCCCTTTCCCTTTCCCTTTCCCTTTCCCTTTCCCTTCTTTTTTCTTGCTTCCTCTCTCAGCCTTTTGTTTGCTCTCTTTTTTCTTTTGTTGAGGAACTGTGGATGGTGCTACTAAACTTACTACTCATTTTACCAATGTGTAGTTAGTAAACAGTACTTCCCAGTATGGAGAAGAACACAGAAAAACACAAACAACTTAGAGCTGTTTGACAGGTTATCAAATCAAACTTAAGTGCAAAGATATGCATAAGTTAAGTTGAGAAATATCTTTGAAGATAAATCTTAGGCATAACATTTCTAGAGATAACATCATGTTCAATTTAGAGAGGCTGCATTACTCATGTGCATAAAATAGTAACCTTTGTGAACGGTCTAAACAAATTTTGCTCTTCAAAGAAGCCAGAGTTTATGACTCCTGATTCCAGTTGGAGGGAACTGAAAGGTAGAAAACTGAATTTCAGTGTTTTCTTTAAAAGAAGATCTCAGTTTTAAAAAGAAGACCAAAGGCTGAATAGGTTTTGAGTTTCCTACAGAGAGTTTTGCTGATGTTGCATTATTTGTCAATAAATCTAAGGTGGAGAACTAGGCTCTTAGTTTTATTTGGAATCAACTGCTTATAACAGTATATGATACAATGCAAAGAAATTACACTTTAATGACACACATTATACACAACTAAAAGCTCTAATGACATAGTCAAGAACTCAAGAAATTTGCCTTTTAAATATGCACGATGTTCTGCATTTGATTATGTATTGACTTACTATTTATTTTTACAGATGTCACCTTGCATCTTCCCAAACCTTGATGCCCTCTCTCCAGCTTCAAAGCTGACAAAGCCTTCTCAGTTCAATGTCTTCCCCATAGGTGATCCTTTAACCTGGCTCCATTTTCACTCACTGTACTGAAATCCTTCATCCATTCAGCATGAGATCCACTGTTCACGGTAAAAGCCTCATCTCAGAACTTTCAGTTGTGCTTAGACACACTTCAACTGTCCTGATCTCTGTACCACTCATGAAGATCCCCATCTGGGTTTTTTATGCCTTTTCTGTTCTGGTTTGACAGGTTATGGCCATTGCCCGGCTCTCTACCTCAGAGGTTAAGGGCTTTCTACTTCCAAAATACCACCCTAGCTCAAGAGGGAAGTGTGTGTGTGTGTGTGTGTGTGCTATGTTAAGGGAATGATTATTCTCCTACATTTGGTCTCATCCAAATGCTGTGTCCGATTTTGGGAACCCAATGCAAAAAAGACATAAATCAGTATAATCCAGGGGCTAACAGCACGTTTCCTATAAAGAATGAACCTCTGTGGCAGTGGGATTTTGTTCAGCCTGAAGAGAGGGCTGTAGGTGGACCTCAGAGCCACCTTTCAAAATTTATTGGTAGGCTACTCAGATGGCAGAGATAAGTCTGAGGTTCATGGCAAGAGAATAAGAGATGATGGACTCAGCTGGAATGGGAGAGGTTGTGACTTCCACACTATGAATTCCACCCTTAGAGGTTTTCAAGACCTGACAGGACAAAGTCCTGAGCAACCTGACTTCTAAATTCAGTATTTACCTCATTCTTAGCAGAAGGCTGAACTGGAGACCTCCTGAAGACCCTTTCGATGTACATGAGCCTGTAATACTGTGAAACTTCTGTTGAAAATATTTTCCCAAAAGTTCTTCCCTTGCCCAAGTTAGAATGCATTTAGATTTATATCAATGCTCTGAATCCTTTTAAAACTTCAAGCCTTTGCTCTCAGGAACTCTTCAAAGGAACGACTGCAAGAATTTTTTTAATGTATACAAAACAAGATTATTTCCCTGGACTCTTTGTTGGATACTACTGAGCAGTTTTGTCTGGAATATTAGAAGAAAGCAAAATGAAGTCTGAGGCAAAGTGAATGTAAAACAGAAGTCTGAGTCTTAGACTCTTGTCAGTCTACCAGTAGCACTACCAAAGTTGCTTCTAGTCCACCATGACTACAGTGAAAGCTCAACTCCCTGTACCACCAGCTAGTCATCACATGTTGAAAACCAAGCAATTTGCAATACATTAATTCTTTTTTGGTGGGAATGTCTTGCTTTGGCAAATAAAGAGGTAAACCAGAATATAGTCTATTTTATCATCTGTTCTTAATGCACTATATTGTTTTTAAATTGAGTTGTGTGGAATTAATAATTGGTCAGTTGTAAAAATTGGCCAGATGTAAAAATTATGTCTGGTATTAGCTGTAATCTTATAATGGTATTTCTCCCCTCTCTCCTTGCACCTCATCCCTGCCCCCCAAATTTATTGCTGACCTGCTGTAAGGTTTTCCTCTGAGATTCCTAGTATTTCCAAATATGTATGACTTAGCTAAGAGTTGATTGCAGACATCTAACAAAGTTAATCAAAAATGAAAACAGTGCTACATCTATAAGTAAAGATACAGGATAGCCACCCACACAAAAAGAAAATAGAGTGAATTTTGTCATATTTTATGGTGCAGAAAGTGGAAGATAGAGCAATGTCTATTAAGCTTGGAAACTAGTGGTTTCTTGTAGAAAAACATCCAATAAAAAAATTGAGCTGCAGAGAAAATTAAACTGCAACATGATGGGAAGTATCTCAAAAGTAAAATACAAAAAGAAAAGAAAAGCTGAAATATAATAGCCTAAAAGAGTATTTTCATAAATGAAATCCATCAGTATAGATACTTGCCTGCTTTTGTTTGAATGGTTATCAAAGAAAGAGTGTTGATTAAACTCATAAATGATAAGTGAACTTTATATGTGAAAGATCCTTTGGGAATTAAGAAACTATGTGCACTCTAAGCCTGACAGCTGATGACAACATTTTCATTCCATATTTTCTAAAGAAGCCAAGAAAAAGCAACCAGTTTGTAAGGTGTTCAGAATGGGCAGACTTACAGCAGAAGAACCCAGATTTATGTGCACCAATTTTCAGGTCTGGAACAGGAAATGGACTTCCTCATATTAGAAGGGGTAAGTGAGAAATGTCTGTAAAATCCTGAAAGCAGGATAGAAAATTGATAAAACTACCTTCAGAAAATCTGCCAGATTTTTGCAAACTTCAGGGTGCCACATTGCGTCTGCTGTAAGTATTCACCTGAAAAGCACAAAGACTTGATCAGAAAGCTTGTTCCTTGTCATTTTAGTCTATTTATATAAGTGAGGTGATGGCCTCTCATGGACTTTTTGTTTGAAATATAACTCAGTAGGATTCTCCTTGTCCACACCAATATCTTGCATATTTCTGACTCACCTCATTTGTGTTTGAAGGGTGGTTTCAGGGTAGCAGCTTCCACAGTCCTTCCTCACTGGATATTTCCAGGTGGATATTGACATTAGTTCTTGCAGTCTAGGAGTTTAGGGGCAGATGTAAGTGATGGCAGGCTTTGCCCTGAGTGAATTCTGTTCATGTAACTGTCTGCACCACTGCAGCCAGACCACCGTTTCCTGAGGCCTGGATAAAAAATATTTCCTCCACCACAATGACCCTAGGGGAATAAAAATAGCCAACAAAACAAAACTCAACTTTCCATACAGACCTTTTATTTTAAACAGTCAATGTTAAATTTCTGCCAAACTTTGAAGGTGTTTTTGATTATGTAGCTTTCAACTACCATGGAATTAATATAGAAAAACTTGTGTTCTTCAGGGAGCCCTGTCATACATCTGCAAAATAAGGTTCTTTTTATGTACCTACACATTAACATTGACATCCACTCCCTCATTTAATTAACAACATTTGAATGTCGTTTCCTTTCATGTAGTAATTGTATTTTTTATTCCTAAAATGATCTCTTGTTTTGTAGGGAGATACAATTGAAAAATGTCAAGATTTGTTCAGAAAAGATCCCAGTAACAATAAGGGGTTCCTTTTTACCTCGTGGTTTTGAAACATAAATCTGGCTTTTCCTAGCAAGTTTCTAAAAAAGATCTGATGTGGGAAATGAGTCTCTAGATTTTGACTCAAAGGGAACTTTCTAAATTATTTGTTTCTTTCTTTCACTGAGTTCAAAGCTAATATGCTGGGTCTGGGAACTCTCATGTCTTTAGGACCCTGGTAGAAACTCTAAATAGTTGTGGTTGTTAATGTAGGTACGCACACTGGATAATCTAGAGCATGTATTACATGTCCACCTAGGAGTTCATCTCCAAAGAAGGAGAAGCTAAAACTGCTTTAGTAATGCTTCAATTTAACAGCCAGATAAAAGATATATGGTCAAGGAATGCAAGCCAGTGTTCACTCTCTACTTGAATTTCTTTAATAATGCCAACGACCTCATCAATATTAAAATGAGTCCTGGGTTATGTGTCCTTATGTAAACTATTCCTCTTGTATCCGGTAAATGGTGTCCATGCAATTATTAAAAAGAAGAAAAGAGAGGAAAGTGAGGTTAGGTCACAGGGGAAAGGTCAACCTCTTGGGAGGGGTCTCAGTATTCTTTGTTTAGTACTTGATCTAAAGAACCAGGAGATAATGTGTAAATAGTTTTTGGTTGTTTTTTTTTTTTTTTAAATCAGAATGTCAGTGTGTGAAAGATAATTCTTTAGTTTATGAAACACACGTGTACACAGTAAGAAAATGTTACATTGATTTTAGTGGTTTTTTGCTTTACTGAAAAATTTCTTCAAATTCAAACAGGTGATAATTATTCTCTCACAATAAGCATTTTCCTTTCTGGTAATTTGTCTGGTGATTAAAACACTTACATAATTATCATAGTAAGTGAACAGATGAACTTTGCTGCTGGAAGAAAAATAAACTTTTTGAGTGGATCTGGGATAAGATACCTGGACATTTCTGCAAAAATCTCTAATAAAAAGAAATCATTTACTCTGAACATTTTTTCTTTAATTAGTGGAATTATTTAATTAATAAGCTTATTTTTGTGTTAGATTTTCTAGAAGTAGACATTTCTAACAGTTGTAAGATAGCTTTGAAAGATACTCTTTCCAAGAAATTTGGAAAAGTAGCAGGAAGAAAAGACCTGTAACAGGCATTTTTTAAACTAGTTTTATGCATCCAAATGAAGAAATACAAGTTCTGAATGGTTGTATGAGAAATATCAAAATGCATGTTATGCTGAAGGTTCATTTCCATTTCAAATTCTGACACTTTTTCTAGCATATATTACCTTTCTCTCTCTCTCACCAGTCCCCAAATTCATTCCCCTTGAAAAGAAGATATTTTGCACAGTTTCCCGAAGAAAAGCAGTTTTGATCAATTAGGTCAGGATCAGCTTCTGTATTTTTGAAACAAAACCCCAGGAAAAAAAAATTAAAAACATCTTACAAGTACTAGTTTATTCCTTTAATACTTCCATTAATATTAAATAAATCCTGCAAATACAGTATCTTGGTTTTGGAAAATATATTAGTTGGGTGTGTGTCAGGAATAAAATCCAGGAACTCACTTTTAATATTTCTTAAATCAAAAGCTTCTTGTTCTTAACAGCTAACCCATTTAGATTTTCCTTCCGCCTCTCTCTTCCAAAAGCCAGCTCCTCCAGCTGACTGCTGCACTCCAGTGCTGTCTGTATAGGTTACAAGCAGTGAAATGCATTACAGCCATCCTCATTTATACCTGTCCTGGTGTCAACGTTACTTCCACAAATGGCTGAAAAAATACAGTTTTCTTAAGGCTCAGAGCCAAATTTGCTACCAGCACCTCTGCAAACTGCAATGAAATGCTGAGGGATTTTTTGGGAATCTGATCCAAAGTACTCTTCAAAAGCAAAAGAAAATCGTAACACATGCGGTCTTTTTCTGATTTCATATGTTGCCATTTAAATCAGAAATATCTAACTGAAAATAATTATATAATTTCAAAAAAATCAGTTAATTTTATTAAGGATTTTTATTATACATAATTCATAGTTCCTTTGGTTAGTAGTGTATGTTTCAGACATTGCTGACCAATAACAATGTATTTACCGATAAACTAGGAAACATGTAACATTAGAACACAAATCTCCTAAAAGCCCAAAACTTCAAATAAGTTTTCTTAAATGTACTCCTACGAATACACCCACTAAAATCAATGAAACAACTCATGTTCATAAATTTAAGAATATGCAAAAGTACTTGAAGACACGAGATTTAGCTCTTAATTATTTTAGGTCACTGAAGGAAATGGAGGCCACAGTGTCTTCCAGAACAGGTGACAAATCTGCTTAGAAAGGTAATATGGAAGTGGCATAAGGAAAAGGTGTATAAAGCAGTCTTATGCAGGAATACATAAGCACACTGATGCTGCCATAGAGGATCCATCTGGGGAATGGCTGATCTAGGTAATTATATTGCAAAATCTTTAGAGGAGACATCCCATACAAATTTCAGAAAATACAGATTAGGGACTCAAGGTATCTGCTGGATGCATAATTCACTCAAAATAATTTGTTAGACAAACTTCATCTCCCTTTTCTGTTTGTGAATTGTACGAGAGCAGTTTATGACTTTCTTAGATTTATTATTCAGAATTATTCCCTGAATGAAGGTGTATCATTTATGAGCACTTCATTGCAAGTGCTTGATATTCAAGATTTGGCATTCAGTATTGTTATGTTGGTTAGTTGGAGCAGAACACATCGCATGTTGTGTTTCTCTGAGTGGAAGTAACTCAAAGTCAGATTTTCTGTTGTAAATCATCATATTTAAAATTCAAAAATCACTTTCTATTCTCATTTTGCAGTAAGCACAAGACAACTCAGAAACATTCTGGCTTCAAAATTTAAACATTTTTTTTTTGAATTATTTTGTTCTATTATGTCCCTATTTATGTCCTATAATGTCTCTACTACTCAGCTATAACAAGAAGGTTTATCATTTAAAAAAAACAAACTAAAGGGGATAATTTTGTCCAGCTGCATAATCCTCAGCTGGGATATTGTAGAATGTCCCATGCCTTATTCATCAGTCCTAATACGTTAAGAATGAAACTTCAAAAGTGACACCAATAAAGACTTAAACCTTTAGCTGTCTAAAATCAGTCAGAGGAAACACTTGTGAATGAAGAGACTTGCATACATCTTAAGACTCTTTTCCTGTATCCTCATAAAATGAGGGAGATTTCTATCTTGGTCCTGCTTCTGGAGAACTACTTCCCACATCACAGAAAAAAACTTTTTTGTGGTCCTCCTGCTGCTGGAAAATCCTATGATAAATAGATGATAGTAAAAACATTGTTTAAAAAAAAAAAAAGAAAAAATATCTTGAAATAGTTTCTAGCTCCTATTTTTCTTGAGGAGAAAGAAAATAGCTAAAGAATTGTAAGTGAGCTATATAGAGAAATTACAGTGCTCTTAACACAAGCAATATTTAGTAATTTCTTAGCCCTGGCTTGCAGTCAGTCATTCTAACCATCTGCTCAGAGCTGAACTTTTTCTTCTTATTCAGTATAGTTGAGTTGAACTATATCAATAGAAACAATTTTTTCAGGGAGAGTAAATGTACTGCTATGAACAGTTTGATGAAAGACTAAATCTTTGTATTCCTGGAAAGTAAGTCTTCCTGTAACAAGCAGCTAATGTTTGAACACGTCAAAGCAAGCCTTTTAGAACAGGAGATAAGAGCACTTGAATGATTCTTGCAAAGTGGTAACTGGCTAACTGGCCCAAAAGAAAATGTTGTGTACGGTAATTTATTCTGCAAGTTACATTTTCCTCAGACTTGAAAACATCTTTATCATGACTCAGTACATTGGGTTTGACTCCCACTCTCCTTTGGGAGAATCAAGTCTGAAATACAGACCCACTGTACAAGCGAACATTTTTTTCCTAAAGGCAGTGTTATTGGCATAGGCAGTGGTGAAATGGTCAGGTCTGTATTAGGAATGTCTCGCAACATAATGTCAATCTGAGTTGGGGTGTTTATTCATGGTTTTAATTTTAACTATGCTGTTAAATGCTATGTTGCAGAAGCTTTAATGTTTAAGCAACTCTATTAATCTAAAAGTACTGTTATTGATAAAAATTCTTTGCTTTTGGAATTGGGGAATAACACACCATCAGAAAGCCTTTATTGCTGGCATAAGTTACAGCTGTGCTAGAAGGGATAGCTAAACTAACCTAGTGTCACTATCTCGGCATGTGGCCTGTTCAAAGTCATTGTTTTTGTGGACTTTCTACCATATGGAGTTATCAACATTTTCTTACAGAAATCTCAGTGCTGCTTTGTACTTCCAGAGTGAGAATACAGCAAGACAGACTTTGTTTTCCCTTCTTCTCCTTTGAAAAAGTGAAAAAAAAAAAAAAAAAGGAAAAAAAAAGAGAAAAGATAAAAAAGAAAGAGGAAAAGAAAATGAAAAGAAAAAGGTTCTCTCTTCCCCTAATAATCCTTCCCCATTAGAAATGTATGTTGTTATAAATGTTAATATGTATAAGTATAGATTTTTTTAAATATATATTGTAAATTCTCATATTTTGGGTATCCTAATCCTCACTCTAAAAGGCCTGAGACTGACCATGCTGGCAAAGTCATTTAACTCTGAGAAGAGGAATAATTCTCTGAGGTGTGCCCCATGATTTTCAGCCAGGCTGGATCCACCTCTGTGCACAGTGAATGCCTGGGCAGAAAACGCTTCTTTGGCACGTGCGACATCCCGTGAGCCCAAACACATGGGGCATTCTTAGGTGGTATTAATATGTAAGGAGGTGATTAGGACCCTGCCAGGCATGTTTGGGCAGGCTGCCCAAGGCCCTGGTGTGGGTTGTGTGCAGGCACAATGCGCTCTTGTCTGCTCCTGGGAATGTGTTTTGAGCAAGTGAGGTAGACATACCTCTAGAAACCTGAGTAAGGCAAACTGTTCCGGTTCATGTTAGGAGGGGAAACGAAACAAATAAAGGGAATAAATCTTCGTTATCCCAGCAAGAGCAAAGGGCATTCTTTCATGCACAATAAACAGTAACAAATGGTAAGTAAAAGGAATTTTTGAGCTCTTTGCAGCAAAAAACCATACAAACCCCTAGAAAGATGTGTGTAGATAAACAAAAATACTTCAGGACTCTTTGTGAGTGTGTGAACAGAATTCCTAACAAAACAATTTATTGTGAGAAAAATATTCAATTTACTGAACATGGGTTTTTCCCCCCAAAATGACAAATATTTCTCTATTAAAGATCTAATTTGAAGAATATTTCCTTGGTCCATTCTGGGGCTATAAAGTCTTTCACGTTTACTGCAGAAGAAAGAGAAGCCTTGAAAACTAGAGTTGCAGCTCCCCAAACCTGGGTTTCAAAAGTGTGATAATGTAACAGGTCCAACACAAAACAGTATTCCAAGGTTTTTATGCCAGCAAGCTCAGAAGCATCTAGTCCTGCAAAGCCAGTAGGTTGGAATTCAATAGCGGCTACATTCCCTCCTGCCTGCCTCCCAGATGGGTTGGGAATGCATGCATATCCCATTTCCGGAACATCACCTCTCCAGGTTTCTGAAACAAGGTTTTGAAATTCTAGTTCATAGAAGATTATTGAATATTTAATTTTATAATCAAGGTGGAAGGAGATACCACAACAAAATACCATAAATCCACGCAAATAAGAAAATTTGTGTTTTGCATAATTATATTCTAGCCTCCTTGCTGGTTTTGTAGATCATTGATTAGCTACATACAAGAAAATATTTATTTTCCAAGGAAATCATATATATATATATATACATATATAATTTTTTAATCCCTACATACACTGTAGCAATAGTTGAGATTTTATGGAGATAAGCATCTGATGGGGCTTTGGTATTGCTGATGAAAGTATTCAGCTACTGGAACAAGTCTATCCTACAGATGATTAGCAAAAATCCTCCAATGGCTAAGGGCACATTGGTGGTACTAGGACAAAGATTCAGATAAGGGAAAGCCACATACAAATAAGAATGAAGATGGGAAGCATATGCGGCTATATGGAAACTTAAAGCAGATGGTGGAACAACTTAAAGAGTAGGAAGATCAAAGTTATAGATAAAATTAGTTAGATCAGAAAACTCCAGCGAAAAGAGTAGTAGTAATAATGGACAATATATTGAACAAGCAATAAAGACAATGCTGTCACAGAAAAGACAAACCCTGCACTAAGTTGTGTTAATTGGAGCATCATGTGTGACACAAGGAAGACAGTTTTTCCATTTCGTTTGCTTCAGCTGAGCTTCATCCAGAGAGATGCATTTTTCAAAGTATACAGATGAATTAGGAAGACTTAAGAGGAGGACATTGGAATTAATAAACTATTTTAAAAATAAGGCCCAGGAAGAAAGCTTAAGAGTTTGTGATATGTTCAGCCTAGAGGAGAGAAACCAAAAGGGAGATATAATAATGTTTGATAATTGCATAAAGGGGTGTTACCAATAGGAAAGGGACCCATTGTTCTCATTAGTCAATGGGGACAAAACAAGAAGTAATGGACCTCAGATATGACATAGATAATAGGGTTAAATATCAGGAGAAACTTTACAACTGCAAGAACAATGAAGATATGGAGCAAACCACCAAGAAGTTTTCCAGAACCACCTCCACTGCTGCATTTTAAGAGCAGACTTAATGTTGATCTATCACAATGGTTTAAGTTTAATGAAGTCAATCTTGACACAATACACGAGGGAAGGAGAAAAAAAAGACTGGGCTGAATGATCTGCATGGGGTATGTTTGCTGGTAAATAGCACTGTGGTTCTCTGACCCTGTGCAGTACCATGAGAGGCTGATTTGCTATCATTAATTTTTTTCCTCCTTTCTGTAATCCGTCTTCATCTGAAAGAAAAAATGCAGAGATGTTTTCTTTCAGGCTTTAATTAATACTGATATGTATCTGCCTTATGCATGTGACCACATTTCCCATCCTCAGAGCAGCCAGTGACTGGTATGCATTTAGGTATCATCTGGGAACAGAAGTTTCATAACTTCCAGACACAGGGTGACTCTTGGGTCTAAGTAGTGGCAGGTTGTGCCTGACACCTTTCTGCAGCACACTCCAGGCAAGGGCAAGGTTTGTCTTTAAAGCCCTTTCAAGCCTTCACCTCCATACTTTCCACTAACTAGTAAAAGCACAGTTTATACCCTAAACATATGCTTTCTCTGCTTGGAGCATGGCAAAGGTTAAAGTAAATTTCTTTCAGGAACACAGGGTCCCTAGCCCTATACTACCTGCTAGATCAACACTCCTTCTGTAGCTTGGGCTGTTAAAACAGCAGCATCTGCAAAATGAGCATTAGGACTAGTATCAAAATCCAGGACAATGGCCATTTATATTAATGACAAACTTTTTCAATTACTGCAAGCAATTCCCACATATGTATGCAAATCAGATTAATATTTAAGCCAAAATTCTGTGGTACGAATATACAATTAACAGAAAGGGAGCAGGGGTATGTTTTTCTTTTTGTTGTCTATTGCATTGAAATACTAAGTGTCCTCAAACCACTGCTTAATGACATAGACTGGAAATGAAGTAGCTGAACGAACCCCCTATATGGACATGTTCTGCCAACAACCATTCCAGTGCCAGCAATAAATTCCCAGACTAAACAGTTTAAATTTGGCATTCTCATTTGTAATGCTGTACTTATGCTACACTCACAAGATTGATTCTCTGAATTCAAAGTATTCTAGCAAATGAATTATTAGAAACATGAAATTTTGGCTGACAAACATATGTCTACAGTGAATTAATCTGATATTTGAACAAAACACACACTCTTATAAAGAGAAATCTGTGATGGTTTGAACAATAATAGCTACAGTCAGGGTCAGTCAGGTTTCCGTTCTAATTCCTACTTTCAGGAGACTAAATTCAAAGCTGACTGGAGTCTGACAACCAGCTCTCAGATGAGATGAGATGCATATTTTAGTAACCAATAAAAATAATTTATTTTTTTACCTATTTTTTCTAAATTTCACCTGTTAAAAAAAAAAAGAAAAAAAATAAAATATTACTTGTTTGTAACTAAAATGGTTTTCAATTCAAATTGGAATTTGTCCAAAGGCTAGCTCAGAGTGCTTTAGGTATTCTGACAAGGAAAATGGAAGAAGTATGAATGCTAAAAATGGACTACAAAACAAAAGAAAACAAACAGAAAAAGCTTCACAAGCATTTTGAAATGTGGACTTAATATGCATGTGTAGCAGCTGGATTGACACAATGGACCCTAACGGCTCCTTCAGGTTCTTTTCATACTGTATTATTCACTCTGCAGTCAGAGTACCAAAGACAACGTTTTTGGGAAAAAGCCTATATTTTTGCAAACAGCTGCATTTAGACAATGACACAGGCAATGTTATCATATGACTGTCACAATAGAAAAGTGCTCTTGTTTAATGGAAGTATTTAGTATCTGGATATAAGGTCGTCCATAGGTAACATGGGATGCAAGTCAGAGCACTATTTGGTCCAGGACTATGAAACCTTTAGCTGACAGATTTCATAACCAAAAATAATGTAGCCTTGTCCTTTATTTCCTCACCTGCAAGTTTCCAAACATCATTCAAATTTAAAAAATGTTAAGCTCATTTTCTGTTAGAAATACTAAAAGATGTGTTGGATTTATTGAGCAATTTTATCTGATTTATGAAAACCACTTTTGTCCACTCTTTTCTATTACAAGTGAGTGTACCGTACTGGGAATACCAAGCTAATGCCCTCGAGGAAGACCATGTGACTGTAATTATTTATGAATTAACATGTCACAGATTTGAAGCTTTGAGACAAACATATTTCCCAGCTGCACATTTGTGACTTCTGAGTTTGTAAATGAAACAGATGAAATAATGATTTGCTCTTCCTCTCTATTCCTCTCATATATTGGCTAGTTTACTTGCTAGATATGTAAAGAGAGGCACAAATACTTACATAGATATTTATCATTCACAGAGAGTGTAAATTAAACATGCCATTACTTTATCAGCTATGATAATAAATACTTGACGCCAGACTGGATTTCTCTACAATCGATGTTATCGCTGTTTTTACTATATCATTTGCCTTTAGAGATACAGAAATAATTTCTGAATGTTAATGCTGCTTAAAGACAACACAATACAGGAGTAAACCCCTGCAAATAAAGAGTGAACTGCTTTATAAACCACAGTTATATGTGCTTAGTCAATGCTTTAATTTAATTTGTGCTCTGTGAGCCAAACAACAATTTGGCTGATATTATTAGATACATACTTTTTTGGTTTGTCCTGAAAACTTAAAAGTCAAGCTGAAATCAAACTCAGATGTCTTAATCGATAGCACAAACATAAAGGCAAGAAATAGATGTAGAATACATATGGTTTTGCTGTCAAATATAAACAAGTGTAGCTGATACACATACATACATATATTTGTTAGCTGACTATGTAAATTGAGATGAAAGCCCATTTTCAAGCATGACCTGTGATAAACAAATGCATATAAATAAAGAATAATTCAAGATAAAACTAGAATAACATCAATTAAAACAATTACAACAACTTCTAGTCATCATGAAGTATTGTTTCAGTTCCATCTTAAAACAGGAAAAGCTCTCAATTGTTCTTAAATCAACTGGTAACTGATTCCACATTTGTGGAGCCTAGAAACAAAAAGCTTTTTATCCCTAGTTTGTATTCATTCTAGGACATGGCAGTTCCACAGCATGAATAGAGTGTAATGTATAAGCTGCTCCAAGGGAAAGCAGCAGGTTGAAATAGTGGACACTGATTGACACAGTACTCGAATTGCTATTTTATATCCATATTTTAAAAACAAGGTTTTGTAAGAGAAAAAAAAAAAGTCATATCTAGAGTTGTCATGACTGGCAAGTTGAAAGAGCAATTCGGATCTACAAAATTTTCCGCGGCTTTTGATATTATGCCAGATATATGTGTAAGTACTGAAAAAAAAACCCCAAAAACATAAGCAAATATAATGTAGAAAAAAAGATTTAGAATTCTGATTATCAGTCTGTGTTATTAACTAAAATACTAAAACTCTCTCTTCATGCCTGTTTGAAGGCAGCAGGGTACAGAGGAACTTAAAACTGCTATATATATATGTGCGTGTGCATATGCAATGAGCTTATTTACTGTCTCTTCTTTACACATATACATAAACCATAAAAAAATTCATTTCTGTCCTTCAAACCCATTTGTTTTTCAGGTATTGATTTCCATGTTTTCCCTAGATAAGTCCCCAAGAGTTTGGAAAACTGCTAGGAATATGACATCAAAAGGGACAAAAGATTGGAAGTCGTTTAATGACAAAAGGGTGGGACATATGAATCATACTCCTTAAATTTTTTTCCTCATAACCAATTACAGGAGTTAAATTCTTAACAAACACATGAGAAAAAGGCTCAGTCAGCCCTTTGAGAAAGAGGTCTGAATACTGCCAGTTGCAGAGTTCCCTAGAAAGTCTTCATGAAAAGAGGGGAGGATATTAAGGTTTGATACTGCTGAAATTAATAATAAAACAAAGATAAAAAAAATAAGTAAAATAAAAAGTGACAGTGGTTGTTGTTTCTTTATAAATCACAATGTCACTGTAAAGGACAGAGTGAAAATAAATACTTTTTACTCTTCTCCCATCTTTTATAAGGGTCACATTCAGGGGATTGCTGCGCTTCCACTGAACCCCCGAAAAAGAATACTCTGAGAATAGAAAAAAGAAGGGTGGCATGACTAGAAAGGCGAGATGTCTGTGTGAGAAAGACTTTTTGGAAAAGAGCCTGTCGCCCACAAAGTACTTCAGCTTAAAGTACTCAGAACTGTGTCTGAGGCAATCCATGGCTCCTGCAGACAGACAGAAGGGGAGGCCTATCTCTTATCCCCAATGGTTCACACTGTTGGTACCCATCCCTGGGCAGGTAGGATACTGCCTGCTTCCCCTTTCACTAGCTTGGGAACGAGTCATGCCTTGGCCAGGGTGCTGTCACAATTTGTTACTGCTCATCATCAGCCACTTCCTCTGTATCAGCTGAGGAACAGTGCAAGAATGGTACTTTTCTAGAGAGAGAACTGCTGGGATGGACGAAAAATGTCTATCTGTGTGGATTTATGACCCTGGAGACTGCAAACCTGCTGCACCACAGCCTTGCAAATGTAGTAAGAGGACAGTAGGTCACACAATACTTTTGCAGAGATAGCTCACTTTCCAACCACTCAGAGCCCTACCTCCCATGCTGCTGTCTGCCACAATGCCCTTTTATTCTTGTTTCTCACTAAGGATGAGGATTTTGAAATCTAATGCCATGCCTGTCCAAGAGGTGAACTGTGCTATTTTTAACTCTCCAGCACCTGCAAAAGTGCAGAATGAAGCTATCCTGGAAAGCAAGCAATTTGGTCAGCCCAGCTGCTTGCAGTAGCTAACACAGTCCTGTTTTATACTTACTGTTATGCACTTACACAAAAATTGTGTGTCTGCTTTTGTGAATGCTGAAAAATTTCTAGAGAGAGAACCAAAACATCAAGATCAAAAACTTGGGACCAATGGAATTAAAAGCTGTATCCCAATTCTTGCCTTAAATATCAAAGAAAGTTTTTATAGGGGCATATCACTGATAGTCTGACATTTAAATCTTGAACAAGGTGAAGGACTGACAAATGCAAAAAAAAGTATAACATGTTTTCTTTTACTCCTTTCTTCTAGAGTAAACAAATATTCAATATGTATGCATTGCATCATCCTGTGAACTAATAACTGCAAGAGTAAACATCATGAACAGGTTTAGGTTCAGACACGTCTTTATGGGAATGTAATGCCACAGTTAGATTCTGACTAGTGAGAACCTCTGATCAGAACTGAGTCATTCTCAGAATCACTGTGGAGAGTGTAGAGAAAATAAAAGTCTCAGTTTAGAAAGGACAGACAGAAAAGTAGGAGGTTAATATTACAGCGTTATGGGAATACAAGGGTGTCTATGAGTGAAATAATTATATTCAGTACTCAAGTTCTATAGATCCCCAACACCAAAGCATTGTAAGGGAGAATACTGTTTGTTGGAAGCTATGCTTAATCTGGTTATATTATCCCTTAGTAGCTGGGTAGCCCTAGTGTCCTAAAATCCAAAAAACAAAACCAAATTAAATTAAAACAATCATTTGGAGAAAAGCACAAAGTAGGGAAAAACTGATAAAATATGAATTGACTTTTGAGCTTGGCACACATAAACACAGTGCTGTACCTTTAAACTTTGCATCTTCATGAAGATCCACTTTTCTGAAAGCAGGAGTCAAAGAAATGGTCCAATTCAGTTGCAGCACATCACCTAATGATTGCCAGTCACAGGAAAGTATTTTGCTGTAAGATGACAACCATGTGATAACTCCACTGGAAACTAGGACAACTGCAGAAAACTCGAGCTGTGGCTTTAGCATTATAACTTTATAACACAGTCAGTAAATAACTTATCTCCAATGGGTCTTAGAATGGCAGTTGTAGTTGTCTCTGGGTTTGCTATTTTAGTGTCTTCATTGTTCACACAGTTCCTTTCCTAGCTCTATTCTATGATTGCTGATAGAAATCAAATGGGTCTGATACTCTTTGTCTGACTATATCTAGTAAGTTTGGGTCCTTAATTAAACACAGTAATCTTCACAATGGAAGAAAGCAAAAAAGTGAGATGAATTATCCAAAGTCTAAATTGCTTCTTTCTACTCACACAATAAGAAACAAGAATTTTTTTTTTGTTACTGAAAAACTGTGCATCTGTTTTTTTAAAGAATCAGCATCTGATACAGCAATTATGTTACATTAAATAACCCAGAATTCACCACAAGACAAATCTTATTTTCAGTAACAGCTCTCTAACCTTGAAATTTCAGCCAAATTCTTTAGTTAAGATACTACAAAGACAAATAATATATCTTTTTTAAGCCTCAGAGCAGGAAAGGTTATGTTTAGAAGCAAGCAAAATTTTAAGAAAGGGCACCTGGGCACTTCTAGCTATGAAATTAAGCCAAGAAGAATCATCTGTGATTGTGACTCCAAAAAAAGTTTAAACACCTTTCTTAGATGAAATAATGATTTTCTGTATGAAGTGCCTAGTTTCTGTGAAAGAAGAGAGTGAGAGATATCTACTTCCCCAAGACAAGAAGAGATTAGTGTCTAAACAGCAGTCAGGCAAAGTTGGAACTAGAAACACAAGCAGAGTAATAACTAGAAACAGTTGTGAGAGAACCTCTGAAACCCACAGTTAATCTGAGAGTGGATAAAAGAGGTGTGTTACTCGAGGATGTGTGAGGCAAGAGACAACTATAGGGTCTTGATACCTTCGAACAACTTGGGGTTGAGGCAGAATGAATCAGCCTGATGGAAGACAAGTGAGGTTGAAACAGGATCCAAGATATTCACTTGGTGCATTCAGGTGTTTGTTGAGTAGTCCCAGTCAGACTGAGTGATCTGCAGCATAGAATGGGGTCATGAGGGTTTTAAGCATTCCCCAAACTCATGGAGAGTCTAGTTGTCTGCCTAATTTTAACTAGTTGAAAGAGTGAAGTTTAGAAGAATAGTTCTTTAAAACTTCCTCTAGAAGAGCAACAAAATTTGTAAGAGTGAATTCTTAGATAGGTTGACCTGCTTTCAAGGGAAATTAATATCTCTCTTGTTGGTTACAGATGAGGTTGAGAGAAACTGTGTCAGCACACCTCTGATATGCATGAAATATGTGTCTTGGCCTTTGTAAAGAATAGAAACTTTAGACTGATTGTGAGTTTCTAAGAAGAAAAAAATCATTATTCTAAATCTTAGAAGAGGGAGGTGTTTCTGCATCTACTTTATGGAATGAAAGTGGTGACACCTTGGTGAACCAAAGGAAAGATACAAGATGGAAAGAGAATGAGTTGACAAGTGGAGGAAACGAGCCTGTGGTCTGTGAGTCCATCAGGGTAGAAACGAATAAGTCAGGAAGATAAGGAGGACTAGGATTCAGGCACTCCAGGTAGCATCTTATCTTGCTATAATGTTGATAATCAAATCATGAGGACAGAGGGGCAGAAGATAACAACAAAAAAATCTTGGTAAAGGAACTAACTCCTCTTGATAATCCACTTTCTGGTTGAGGTTCTTTTTTTTTTTTTTTTTTTCTTTCTGGTTTGCTTCCATTCACATCATAGTGCATACAGAAAGATCAAGCTTAAATAGATTATTTGACTGATATTTTTCAATTTCTCTGCCAACTAACTCGCTACAGAAGATAATGGTCTGCTTGAAAAACTGCTTTTTCAGGCCTCTGACAGGAGCCCCTGTGAAATTGAGAGAGGTCAAAAGAAGTCAGCTGCCATTTTCACTCCCATTTTTTATGGAAATGGGCAACAGATTGGTGAAGACATTGCAAAGGCTCTAAGGCAATCACTCTTTCAATTTGTCCAATATTAGTTTCAATAAGAACTGAGAAGAGAAACAATTGCCATCAGCCCGTACTTGATTTGTTAAGACTCACTCTTGTCCACTTCAAATCACCTTTGACATTTACGAGCTCAACTTTGCAAACATCATTTGAGTATTATTATTTTATCTGACGCCTCTATTCTGCCAGGATACCATCATGCTAAAAGTACTGCATAGGTATCGAGAACACCATTGTTTCTTATGTCTCCACTTTGTGGAAAACAAGGAAGCTTTTGTTATTGTACACAGAACAAATACCTACAGCGTTACACATGAAAGGTATGGGAGTTTGTTAAAATTTATGTGTATATATCCGAAGTCAGTTTGAAAAAAGTGAGATCTAATTTGGCAGACAATTACACTAACTAGCATGCTGATAGCAAACTAGATTTTCCCTGCACCTACATTCTCCTATGTAGAAAATATCTTTGTAGAACTCATAGGGCATAACAAGCAAATAGATGCTAATAGAGACAATAATATTTAAATAAATACAGGTTTGTACTCTTTGCAGCATGCAACAGGTTGCATGTCCACAGTTCTGCAGAGTCACTGGAACAAGAAGTAAAATAAAACCATGCCAAACAAGGTAACAATGGTATTGACAAATATTCCTAAGACACAAATGCTCAGTGTGATTTACTCAGTATGAGTCCAGTGCATGCCATTTAGGTGTTGGAAGAAAATGTCTATCTGGGTCAAAGAGTTTGAGATAGGTTCCAAAAAAGAGAGAGAGAAAATAATATCTCTGTGGGCAGGGTGGTGTTCAGCAACTCATGCAGATTCTTACTGAAAAGATGACACTTTGCCTGAAATCAAAATTGTACAGCACATGCATTCTGTCTGTGGTCTCCTGTAAGGCCGAAATTCTGAGACTGTCCAAGAAAAGAGAAATTAGTTGGAACACAAATGATGGAAAAGCAGAATGGGTAATGCTGAGGACCACTCTGAGAGATCTGAATGGCTATGTAGGTTTGACAACATACACTATATCTGCAATAAATTCTGTATTAGGATACAGAGACAGTCAGGATGGCTTTTGCCGTGTGGGACCCCAGGCAGGCTATGGCTCATGCTGTCCTAAATAAAAATTTAAAAGTAGAAATAAATGCAAGGAAGGAAAGTTAGTATTTGTCTGAGAGTTTGCACACAGCTGTGGGAGAATAATAATATTTTTGGGACTGCTCCTCAGTGAAGGAAAACTTGACGATAATGGAGTTAAGATGCACTGAGCAAAATTTCTGTAATATGTGTAAAGAGATTCTGCTTGTAGCTCCTTTTTAAAATCTTACCTGCCTCATAAGGACCTAGTAACAATAAGCTTTGGGCATTCTGGAAATGCACACTTAGAATTATTTTAACATAGGTTCCTACTTGTGTGTTCGAAGAAATATGGAAAAGTTTCTTAAAACACTGCAATGTAAAGAGTAAATAAATATGAACTCTGTAGAATTAATAGTAAAAAAAGAGGTGAAGTATTACCCCCCCCCTTTTTGATTAGGGTAAGAATAAACCATCAAATATCCTTTATATGTAAGCTGTCTCTCATTGGTTGCAAGTAAGCTACAAAAATTTCTATTGACTGCACTGTGGAAGGATCAATGCCACTGACACCTTGATATTTGCTCCCACTTTCTATTTACTTTTCACATGTGACTTTAAAATATAAGTGACAATGAAGCATTGTCTCTATGGTATATAAATGGGAGCTTATTTCCTGCATTTACTCTGGTTTTCTTAGGGGAAAGGGGATTTACAGTTAATAACAAATCCTGTTCCACATTTGGATTATTCCTGTGTACAGTAAAAACTCCTTGAATTTCAAATAATGCCAATTTCCATCTCAGCTGGAAAGGCGGTGGGGATTCTGGTGCGTGCTTTTTATCTCAGAACTGTAAGTGCCGTGGTAAAGGACTTGGCCACAAATAATCCCACGTGTCACCAAGGCTAGTGATAAGCAAATGCTTGTGAAAAGGCTCTTGCTCCCTAATCTTCACAGACCTGTCACCCACACTGTGACAGTCTCCACAGCAGGTGAGTTGCAGTGATCTGCACAAGGCACAGCAGGCACCGCTGTCCTGGTCTTTGCTCCCTGGGCAGTTCTGTGCACAAGCAGCATGGAAATGTCCACCACCCTTGATTGCTACCAGTAATGAAGGGGCATGTGGAGAATGATCTGATTGATTACCAAGTCTGTCTCTAATAGTGTTTCATCATTTGGCAACACCTTGCAAAAGATGGAGCCCAGCAGACAATGCTAAACATGTACCCCAACATTACATAACTAAAATCTTCATAGGAAAGGAGAGACAAATAAATAGAAACACATCCTTCTGGACTTTTTTAAAGAATACATTTCTTATAAAAGCTTTTTTTTTTTTTTTAAATAAAGAAAAATTAACTAAAGTATCATATTGTAACTTGAACAAACAAATCTTTTTAAAACTCTGACAAACTCAGCAGCAGAGGTATTGTTTAGTTTGTCTGCTATTATATTTCCCCTATTTAATTGTTTTGCCAGGTTTTTTCTGGGATATCCATTATTAGAGTATACTAATATACATTTAATCCTAGTACAACTAATTATATATTCCCTTTAACCAGTGTTTTACTCTCTGCCAAGCAAATTAAACCTAATGAAATATTTCAATATTGAAGACTCAAATGATGGCAGTTGCTTTGCCTACAAAATAATTATAACCACTAAAGATCACTTATGTAGCGTTACAGTGGCAATGTGTAGAGAATGGGAACAGCACGGTAGTGATATTCAAACAGGAACCCAGCACCCCCTCTACCCTGGAACCACTAATAACTTCAGCTGGAACAATTGACAGAGGGGAAATGAATCATTCCCTTTGACAAGAACAAACCCATATTAAAATGTAATAGTTTATTAAACAACTGACTTCAGAAGTTAAATTACTAAATTGTATCTCCATGGGTTTTAAGAAGTACTGTCTGATCACAATAATGGATTGCCTACAAACTTTTATCTTAGCCATCGCCTCCAGAGTTGCTGTATTTAATTATTTAAACATTGTATTAATGAAACATGTTATACTGGTAAGAAAACTACTTTTATCACAGTACATGAAAGAAAAAAAATATGTGGTTTACACTGCACAACGGCATTTGCATCCCCATTGCAAATAGCAAAAAGCATCCTCTCCCTGATCCTCTCTTTCCAGCTGCTCTGCAGCACTAATTTAATGGCTGCCATTGTTCTTGATTCTGACTTGATTTAAAAAAAAAAAAAAGAAGAAAAAATAATAGAAACCATTTAAAACATTTTGGTGCACCTGTTGTGCTGCATTATGACCCACTGTGATTTCAGTTTATGTCACATGAGAACATGCCACTACAGCACCAGATTGCACCATGTGCAAAAACCCTAGCAGTGCTGGAAATTGATGTCATAGCACATTTTACAACGAATATCTATTCACATAATGCATAGAACACATAAATTAAGATTAAATAAAAAAGGAAAAAGAAAATAGGCACGGCACGAATTAGGTTAATCAGAACCATTTTGATTTGTACATGTGTCCTTTAGAGGCTGGAAACCTCTGCTGCAGAATGAAGACATCTGTCATTTGAGCTATTGAAAACCTAGTAGCAATAGTAGATTACCAACTTTTTTGGTGGATCAGCCACAAGAGGGAAGTAAGACACAAGTGGGTTTCAGGTGCTTGCTGACATTAGAGTGATACTGTAAACTAAGAAAACTTGGGGAAAAAAATCCACGTTCTGGATAGGGGTAAGACCTAAAGATGAATGCTTCTGCTTATCTCTACTCAGAGTTGAAGCCTCTCCCTCAGGTTCTTTTCTAGTCCTATCTTTTCCAGCTGCCATCGTGTCTTTCTCCTTGACCAACTGTCCCAAGAGGGATAAAAGAATTTGGCAAAGTGCTCTGGAGCACATGAAAGGCCAAAACTTAGGTACTTAAATGGAAAATGCAGAAATGAACAAAATATTAATCATATGAGCTTACAGTTAAGCACCTTTGAGAGCCCTTAAGAAGAGAGACTTGGCTTGCAAATCTGCACTATGAACACACTCATTGAATAATCATGTTTTGTGGAAGGAGAATTCAAATGCACTGCAGAATCCTGTACAGAAGAATCCAGCAATGCTTTTTCTTCTTACAAGGCACATGAAAATATATACTTTTGCAAAGCACATTTTGCAACTTGCAACCTCTTTATTGGAAAAATGGTGACAATAATATTTGTCTTCCTTATAGTTGTATTGCAAATGCTAATGATTACAAAATCCTGCAGGAACTGCTTGGAGAGCATTTAAAATGCTAAAAATGTTAAAAAGCAATTCCTTAACTGCCTAAACAGTGTGTTAAAAATTCAACCACTATTAGGTAGCAACCCTTTACAGCCAGAAGAACAGATGCACTGTGGATTAAACCAAAATTAAAGACCCTTTTCTTAGGGAAGAAGAACATAACCATGGTCTGAGTTCTGCTTACAACCAGTGACACTTCCAGTGATGTACTGTATCTACTTTTGACTACTGTCCTTAAAATCAGATGTGGATTTTTGGAGAATAGATGTGAGAAGGGAATGAGAATGATCAGAAAGCAAGACCTCTGAATGAAGGGTGAGGGCATTTTAGTTATTCTATCTAAAAGTAAAGAACACTGAGAGAGAAATTATAGCAGCTGAGAGATATGTAAGAGAAAGTGAATAATCTGTATGACAAGCCCAATGTGGATAGGACAAGAAGTAATAGCTTTGAGTCATAGCAAGAGGGATTTGGGTTAAACATTAAAAAAACAAATTGTAAGGAAAATTTAGCACTGGAGAAGAACACTCACCTCAGCTGAGGAGACTGTGAGATCTCCACCGCTGGGAGATTTCAAGAACAAGTCATGCAGATATCTTTCAGGCACATTCAAGGTCCTGCTATTTGCATGGACTAACTGATGAAGAGAGTCCTGTTTCCTGTGTTTCTAAGTGGTACTGTGTAATATGTACAGATAGTGAGAAATGGTTTGTTTGTGTGAGAACTACAGAGACCAGCCACTTCATGTGTGGAAGCCATTAATGAAAAGCAAGCTTAATGGCCCTTCCAAAAATATTCACCTTCATTTCAGTGCAGGGAGGTGATAAGCTGTTGCTGAGGGAATCCTGTTCTACTGACAGGAAGAGGACCAGGAAATTAATTCTCCCTGGAAATTTCCTTCTGTGAAGTAGCCAAGACTGCAGGATGAGTTTCCCAGGATTGTTCTTCTTCTACTTACAAGCATCTGCTAGGAAGTAGCTCACTGCAGACTGAATAGATGGAATGCTGGTGAATTTGTGCTCCAGGAGGACAGGAAGGAACCTGAAATCTCAGAGGAGGGGTTCTGTTGTGCTATGACAGACCAGTTATTGAGAGTCTGCATTGAGGTCTGCTCCCTGGATTGAAAGACAAACTATGCTTGAATTCTTCTGCAGACTGAAGCAGAGACGACAGCACTGGAAAATGGCCAAGAGAAAGGACCTTTGCAGGGAAAACATGCTTTATGGAAGACTTGTACTCAGTCAGGACTTCTGCTTAGCTTTAATGCTCTGCACCTGCCAAATGGCATGGCTCCTGTGTTTTAGTTTCTCTCTTTCAACGAATAAGCCTGGGCTAGAGGAATAGTTTCAACTAAGATTTACCTATTCTTCCCAGGAAAATTGTGGTTTGCCTGGGAGATCGAAGAAGTCAGGCTACCATGGCTTTGAGGGTATGTGGTCCATGTATGACGTACAAGTGGGTCTAAGATTACTGGGTTTACAGATCGTGTACTATACAGGTAGCCTATGCACAAGGAGTGTCTGTTTATCCAGGATTTCTGGATGGTTGATCATTGCTCTATCTTTGTGAATCGTGAATGCCTGGAAATACTGTACAAATTATTAGTGTCCCTGAGTTTTGCTTAGAACAGGAAAACAGGACATATCAGTCTTTTTGCAGGGCTATGGCACACTGAATGGAAATTTTTTACATGCATAATGGTTTTTCACAGAATATTACTATCAAAGGTAGCTTTGGGCACTGTGTAGAGAAAAAAAAAGGCTAAAAATGTAGGGCAGGATCAGTGAAAACCAACATGTATAAATATATCTAGAGTTGAGAGACTGGTGAGGACCAGAAGAGGATTAGGAGAGAATGAGCATTTTGGTGAGAGTAGTGTAAGGGATATTCTGTTGCCTCACTTGAACATAGAACACAACCAGAGAGTTGAGGGAAATGTGAAGATATTGGAGGAAATCTGCCTCCCTACTCAAGGAAGTAAGGTAAGATTGTTCTGTTCTAGGGCTGCACACAAACCTGTTAGACTTCCTGGAATCTTGACTCAGGAAGGTACATTTAATGCAATACTAAATTAAGTATGTTGAGAGATCTTGCTTTCTGATGTGCATTTGGAAACTTGGAGAGCAAATTGACATGATGTCCGATCCATACACATGAAGTAATGAATGTTGGGTTCATGGGTCCCATGCTGTAACCACACCTGTGCTCTTAGCAGAACAGCACAAGGACTTGTCTCTTTCATCTTGCTTCTCTAATTGCATGCTCCTTAGATAACCTCAAGGAAAGATGAAAAAGATTCACAGACAGGAGAAGGGTGAGGAGAAGATCTCTGTTTTGATCAGAAAATGCACAAGTGGTACAGAGAAGTGGTGAAATTCAGAGAGGTGTTTGTGAATCTCTGGTTCAAGTGGATCCTCAAATACTCATGCTCCCATAGAACAGTAGCCTTTGGGCAGTGGCTGAAACAAATGCAGCATAACCTTTGGTGCAAACCTGGTAGGAAGATTGCACAAAATTATGTCCCCTTGATCATATAGGAAGGTGGAGTAAAAAGTTTCCCTTCACTAGCTTTCTTTTATTTTAACTCATGTAATCAATTCTGTGTCCTAAGGCTTTTTGTCTCTAGGCTTTGTCTTGGGACCCTTCTTGTGACTGTTTCTCTCATTTCGTCCTATTCTCCTAGCTGGCCTCCTCCTTCACTGAAGCAAAAACCAGTCCATTTTAAACAACCTACAACCTCTGCTTTTCCCACTAGAAAACCCCACACTGCATTTATCATGGGCTGTGGTTACATGTTTGGAGGCAGGGTTTACTTGAATACCTTTCACCATAATGGGTTGTGAGGGCAGGGTTTTGGAAGATTAGGATCCTGTTTGTCAGTGTACCACAATACTGCTGCTTGAGTCGTGACTGCAAGAGAACTAGAAGTCACCCAGCAAGGAGGATCTGAGGCCAGATTATTGACAGTTGCCTATAGAGCATTTTGTTCTTTGTGTTCCACGGAGTAAATAGCACTTTGGGCATCCGCTGACGGCCAGTCCTTCACTTGGGAGAGTGGAGGTGTGATATTACACTTCTGCTTTATCCAACTTGTCCTCCAAGTGGTAAATATGTGTGTGTGGGTATGCACATATGTAAAGAAAACTTAAAATAATTTATGAAGGAATTACAAAATTCAAGATGCCATAATCTTACTTGCTAAAGAAAAAAAGAAAAAGAAACCAAAAAACCCCTCCCACATATGAGCAGATAAACAGTACTGCACTTCAAAATACTCTTGGGAAAAAGAAAACCTTTCTGAACTTAAATACACTAACAAATTTACACTGCCATGAAACACTGTGTTTGAGGACTTCAGACAGATCAGCTACTCATAATATTCTCCAGTTTTGCCAATATGTTGTGATACGAGAAAACACCTGTAAATCATGATGTAAGAATGTATCGTGGGCTATACTCCATTCAAAATACTTTCAATAGACAATATATTAAACATATAGCATACAACACATCTGAGTGTAAGGATATGAAGTGCAATTTTCCCTCTGCAATTGAAAGTAAGAAAGTATTCATCCACCTCCTTTTCTACATTTGTCCTGTCCCCATCAGAAATACCATGACTCAGAGGTCCCCACAACTCACTCTGCGCTCAGTTATCTTTAATCAACAAATTCCAGCAACATTTTGTAACCCAAAACCAAAACAGATCAGCCAAATTGGAATGGTGTTAACGCTGGGTGAAATTAGATGGACTTTACAGTTTCAAACACAGATTTCTCTTTGTGCTAAAAAGCAATATTTATAACCAATAAAACTTTAAAATCCTTTTTTCATGATGGTTGATCTACATTTACTGCCTGGACATATGGTTTTAGATTGGAATGTGGTGATATTTTGCCGCAGGTAGAAAGCACGAGGAACTCGGAGTCTCTTGTGTCAGTCCTGTTTGCCTAAATAACGCGACTCAGGCCTTATCTAGTCTCTGATCAGAGGCGAGCCGAGCGTCGAGACTCCCGCAGAATCTAGGCTTAGCTCACGCACAGCGGTTTAATTTATGCAGGGAAATAAAGAGACGAGAAAGGGTTCTTTTCCGCTTATCTCCAGCAGGGTTTATTATTACTGAAATATGGTGCGGAGAAGACGGACAAAATGGCGCTCAGGGCATGTTATAAGACGGAGGCGAGGGGAGGGCAGCCGGGAGAGCCAATCACTGTGGAGGACCACTATGATTGACAGGGGCGCCGGCCAGTGAGTCAGCTGTCCGCAGCCGGCATGGGAACCAATGAGCTGTTCCCCTGGGCGGGGACAGCCCCTGCCAGCCGGGCTGTGCCATCCCAGCCGCTACGTGGGGGCGGGGAAAGGACCAACACCGTGCGGGGGGTGGGAAGGAACTGATGGTCCCAGCCCGGTGGGGCAGGGCCCGGTCGCAAGCCATGCCCAGAGGCATCACAACAATAGTTGGTGTGGGTAAATGGTACAGTGAAATATTTTTCCTCATCAAAATTGTTTGATAGAGGCAGCTAAGAATATTGTATTCATGCTGTAAAAAGAGGAGTTGATAATATAGAGTACATAGCAACATTAGGGTAAGGTAGGTATTTTGCACTGAGAGAACACTATTTCTTAATGAAGACTTGCTGTTGCCTTTGAAACTTGAAGGTAAATTGATGCATTGATCTCACAGCATTCCAAAATCAGATACAGATACATCTTAAAATATCAGCATAATGTCATTCTTCTTATACTTTCCTGTACTTTCCTATACTTTCTAAGGAAGCCTGTCCCCCTGAATTGTCTATAAACTACCCTCTTAACCCTTTAATATAAATATTCTCCCCAAATTCTCAAAGATATTACATAGACAAAAGTACTTTTTAAAATAGCATGGCAGGCCTGGCTAGAACTGTCAAAACCAAGAAATTCACAGCTGAGATTGAAACTCCATCTTTGAGACACCCCGTCGTGCTTTGTTGCATTTTAATAAGTGTTCATCTGACCCTTTGCCAGTTAATTATGGGGATCTTCAGAATTTTGTTCTGGCCCCCTTGCTCTTTACTACAGATGTGCTTCTTTCGCTTCTATTTTTAGGGACCTTAAGGTGAGTTATCATTGTTAACCTGCTAAAACCCAGATCTATTTTGCCATTTTAGCTGATCCTACTAAAACAGCTTTTAGTCTTTTTGTCTTACCTCCCTAAAGTGCAAATTTGGACATTAACTGAATGTCTTAATAAAAAAAAAAAGAGAGAGAGAGAGAGAGAATAATCACAAAAAATCAGATCCCATTTCTCTCCACCAACTTACTAAAAAGTAGCTCCAAGCTTTCAGTTCCATTAGATGAAAATCTATTTATCATTTACAGCATGGCCAAAAGAATGGGATAGTGGTGGATCTTATTTTGCCATATCTTTTGGAAGGGTGTTGGGGTTTTTATTTGTTTTTGGGTTTTTTTGTTGGTTTACTTTGGATTTCCCTTGTGAAAACAAGAAGAGATTGTAAAGATACTGTAAATATTCCTGTGGCATTACCTCTCACGTTCCCATTTTAAGGTGCAGGAATCCCCTTTAATTATCTACACAGAAGTAAGAACAATAGAGGTACCTAGCAAATTTTTATTCAGGAGAGAGAGAAAAAAACCAACCAACCAACCCCAAAAAAACTATGGAAGAAAATGTTTCTTAGTACCTCCTGTAGCTGCTCTCTGCATCAGGATTTTGTGGGTTACTCCTGAAAGAAACATGGATTGGAGGCTGAATTAATTTCCTCTGAAATGCAGCCTGTCACCCATGAGGAAACACTGGTATGCTTGGTAAAGGAACCTTAGGAGGGGACAGAAGTAAAACTAGACAACATTAAAAACAACAAAAATTCGTATTATTTGGAGGTTCCTCAATACAATGAGGACAGAGACAGTTTTTCGAAACATGTAGACAAACACTGATATTGTTATACTTGTTTGAAACAATCCTCTGAATCTTGTGAGATTTGTCCATCACTAGAAAATGTAATGAATACTATTTTAGTAGTGGAATTTTCCCATTGAATGCAAATAATTTCAAAAGTTTATTTTCAGAATGCTTCATGCTTGCTTTTGTCAGACAGCTGGTAGATGGAAAGAGTTTCAAAAATAAAGAAAATTATAGACAATGAATAACCAATTGAAATAGTCACTAGGAGATTAAATGTTTTTTTATTGTGAGGACATAATGCTGCTATAACCTAACCTTCTCCACCCCCATAGGGTAAAGAACACTTAATGAAGGAGAGGATGCTTTTATTAATCTGTAGTCCATTTCTGGTCTACATAATATCCATTAGACATTCACTAGTAATTTCTTCCATCTAACCCTTATTTTCGAGACAAAAATATTCTGTCAACATTTAATAAGAAAAAACAGATAAATAGTCGACTAATACACATCTTCTATTTTATTTTTAATATAATCAATAAAAGTTTGACACATTTATGTTCCCTGTTACATAGGAGGCCGATATGCATTTTTGCTAAAAAATCTTTCAAGACATACAATACCAGAACTTCTGTTCTTTGAATATCTGTCAAGCTGTACTTATAAGCAGTTTCTCTGGGTGCAGTTTTTTCTGAGAAGGTCATCCCAGTGATGAAAATCCCACTGGTGTGTATAGGTTACATATAACATGATTTTCTGGTCACTGTTACTCTACAGTTTCCAAATTTCCTTCTCTCCCCACTCAGGAAATATTAGATTTGCCAGTAGCTGCTGGGGCTAAGATTTTTGGTTCTGCCTGTACTCCTAAACAAAGTTAATGTCAGATTGTCGTCTCTGCTTTTTTAGCTTTGGTCCAAAGCTCATTTTCAGTTTATTTTCAGACATTTGATCAGCTATTGAGATTGTTTAATTAAATTTCTATTTAAAACAATAATAGTAGGAAGAATACCTTCTTATAGTAGAGAATACATCCTTAAAGTTAAGAAAGCCCCTGCTTTGCTTTTTTTTGAACAAGAAAGGCAACTTTCTGTAAGCCTGAAACATTATCAAATGAAAAGTGAAGCAATGGCATTGCTGTTTATAACATTCTGTTACTTCAGTGAATTTGATCAGTAAGCCTATGATTAACTTCTTTATTTTTTAAACAAAGATCTAACTTTGAATTTTACTTTTTTTATTTCTAAGGAGATTGGGTAAAAATATCCCAAACTAAAGCAATTCTGCTCCTTACCCCTGTAGGACTGTGAACACAATGGGTTCCTATGCCCATACTTGCTGACAGGATATTACTGCTTTCCTTTGATACATAATTTTATAGTATCTGCTGCTAGTCAATTGCCCTTGATATGCAATTTTATAGTATCTTCTACCATTTTTTTAGACCCTTTTTATTGGTGTTGGTCAAATCAGGTGTATAAAGCAAGAACATCAGTATGAGGAGTTTGAGATGTCTATTAATTCTGCTGGTAGATTCCAAATCTAGTGTTATGACAGATTTCTGCCACCTTTTTCCAAAAAGTTTCTAGTTAGTGTATCCTGGTTTGCCCAAAGAGCTACTACCAAAACTTTAGGCCCTGATCCTAAATCCCTGATCCAGTGGAATTTTCATGTCTGGGATCTTGTATACCTCAGCAAGTTTTTAAGCAGATACTAACATCAGACAACCACGAATTTGTTCCAGGAGAATTTCCTAAGACAGTCAGCTGTGGAGTTGGTGAGAAATTCAGATAGACTGGAGATCAGCAAATGCACAGATCATGCAGGTTTTTGTCTTCTATATGTCACTGTAACAGTATCTGCCCATGTGACGGTGGTGGGGCCCAGGGACCCTGGTGACATTCCTCCATCTCTCTCTCTCTTTCTCTCTCTCTCATTCTCTGGATATGTACATAGATATTTCTACATGTATGCATATATACACCAGCATCATGGAGCTAATTTGCATACATATGTATATTATTACAAGTAAGCACTTGTCTCCTGAGTGTGCTTATCGAGTTTCTGATTTGTTATATATTTTCTGTTTGAGATGATCTGTTTTCTCCACAGGATTCTGGCCATGGATATGACTTATCTCAGTCATATCGACTCATTCAGGTAAAGCAAAAAAAGTGAGAGAAAAGTGAAAGAACTGAGAATTACTAAGTCCTTTGCATGAAAAAATAAACATACAAGAAATATGTTATATGCCCAAGTATGTAGTTTTTTAATTTTTTTGTTTGTTTTGTTTGTTTGTTTTCAATTTTAGTGTGCTACAGGTATCTCATTTGGGATTTTGGATCAGATTCCTCTCTTATGCCACAAATATAAATAAGGAAGCAGACTAAGAAGTCCACTTTGAGCAACCTTATAAGTCTGTCAAAGAATGACTTTGGGCTAACATTTTTACAGTTTTGTTTCTGTGGAAGTGATAAATGTAAAACTAACTTCCAAAACCCACTCACTTCGTTTACTTACCCAGAATATGACTGCAAGATGTAGCTCTAATAAACCAACCTAAAAAAGAACTCTGATTTCCTAAGAGCACTGAAATAAAGTTTACATTAATTCCTGGTTAAATACAACAGTTATATAATTAATAAAAAACCTATCCAGACCAGTAAGCACATTCTGGAGTTAAGATTATTTTACTTTACTATAATAAACATCACTATTTAAAAAAAAAAGGTTAATCCCCACAAATAAGGGCAGTGTACTTCTATTAACTACCTTGAGTATTTTGTATAAAAATGTAATGTATTTCCAAATGATATATGTGTAATCATTTATTTAATCTATTTTTATTTTCAAGTCAGTTATCAATGTAATGTAAAATACTCTTTATGTAACAACAAGCTTGCCAGGACTGTGAGTTCTGACATAAATGAGGTGGGATATGCTGTCATAAAATACTGAGTTTAGTTCCTCTCAAAACTTGTATTTATTTGTTAAAATTAAATTCTGGTAAATGTAAAGTTGGAACTAACTTTTGTAAATGATTAAAATTCAGAGTTGGTAACTTGGAAAACTTCCCAATGATACCTGAGGGGTGAAGCGGAAGGATTAGAGATACTGACTGGAAACCCACGGAACTGATCATTTTAAACTGCATCCTTTTAAAAAGCTGTAGCTCTTGTTTCTTATAAATTTAACCACTTTATAGTTTGTTTACAGTTTCAAATTTCTTAGAGAAAATGTGACATCACTACAGATAGCTTCTTTAAGTTGTTCTTAAACTCTGTCTTTGTAAATACCTCTGAATAACAGAACATGCAGGGCTGGATCCTGCCAGGTGTAGAAAATCCTGCTGGAGTTTATCAAGGTGGATGTGCTTAGCTGAAAATAAAATTTGGCCTAGCCTCCCCTACATGGAGGCCAATGAGTCATCTTACTCTTACTTCTCTTTTCCTCCAAACTTTGGTTGGATCTACCTTCTCTCCCCAAGCCACATTTTTTTTTTTTTTTTGTTAGAAAAGATAGGAAGAAAATGAATTTTCAAGTTGCAAAACTCTACCATGCAAAGATCCATGTGCTTATGCCAAGGGCCTGCATCCCTGGCCATCTTGTCGATTTAGAAACTGATGAAAGACATGGAGTTGAAGTAACATATAAAAAGTGGGAACAAAACTTGCTAAACTGAGCAGTGTTATAATTGACCATCTACATTCCATAAGACTTCACTGAATAACCTGCTGTTACTAATATCACCTATCACAAACGCATTTTGCACACAATAATAATAGTTTTGTATTTGTAAATCACCATGAAGCTATAAATTTGCATATGATGTCAGTGCTCTGTAAAACATGCTACTTTTTTGTTGTTGTTGTTAAGGATTGAATGTTTCTTTGGAGTTATAATGGCAGTCCACCTTGCTAAGAAAACAGGACCCTGTCCATATTAAAATAAAGAGTAAGCAAAACTAAAATTTGCCCTTTTCTGAGACAAATTTTATGCTAATTTTGTTTCACATGAAAAATTTTTTTCCCCCAAATAATTCGCAGACAAGTGATAGCACAGCTTTATCAGAGAAATACACTTTTGAGGAGTAACTTTGCATCGTAAGAAGTCCTTCAGAGGTCTTGCTGCCCTGTCCAAATGATAGTCCAGAGGTTAAAACAGAGGTCATTCTCCAATGCCAACACTTCATCCGTAAGATGGGGCAGCAGCAGCACCAAGGAGAATGCTGTACACTCTCTCCTTTAATGCAGACTGGCTTTAAGAGAAATACTAATATTTAGAGAAAGAAATATTTACTGATATTGCCCATGCCAAATGCTGCAGCTGTGCCTGTAAGGCATGTAAAGATGGCAAAGCAGCCAGACCCCTTCCTAATAGTGTTTTTATTTTTTTTCTCTTCTAACTGTAACGTGTGACTGCTTTTCTGCTTAAACAGCTCCAAAGGGCTATGAAAACTGAAGTCCTTCAAAGCTGTTAAATGTTTCCTCAGATTCACAATAAAATTCTGCATTACAGATCTCCTAGTAAAATCTCTGAAGCATTGCAAGTGGTACTTACATAATTCTCCATTAAGTCAGTATTTGTGTATTCAACACCTAGAAAATAAGGAAAGTGAATGTGGATAGGGAAGGGAAAAAAACAAAGGCGAAGGGGGAAGGAGGCGGTAGGGGAAGAAGGAAAAAAAAAATAGACAAACCCTACCCTGAAACAGTCATGCAGCTATTAAACATATGCCAAAGTAAACAATAGTGTGAGGGTCTGCCATAGCTTTGCCCTGCAGGTAGACGGCAGGCGGCACAGAAGGAAAGCAAATGGCAAGGAAAAGAGAAAGACGGTACAGGATGTGGATGAGATGCCGAGCCCTGAGAGCATGAACGGCCTGATTGTGATCCTCAAGTCACACCATCAGCCATGCAAAACAGGACATACCTTTCTGGCTTGCTGGTTCTGTCGGCTGAAACAAAGCAGTCCCATTCTCAGCGGGAGGCCAAATCAAAATGAAATTTTATTTAGTCTGCACTGTCCCCAGATTGGGTTTCAGAATGACTGCTTTAGGAGATAGCATGGATGTGGCTGATGCATGCTTTGCATATGAAACTGCAATAGAGGGGGAAAAAAATCTACATAATCTAAAAAATCTGTGCTGTGTGTATGGCAAAAACCCCTGGACACTAGTGAAGCAGCTACAAAAGGATGTTTTAAAAATGACCTTCCTGAAAAAAAAAAAAATGCACATTTGTGTTCTGCAATACTATTTTCAATAAATGCATAATAGTTAATTTTGCATGTAATTATTCAGAAGCTGCCATGAGAGACTGAAATTTCAAATAATTTTTCATATTTTCTTTCTTTTAATTATGGAGCAGAATTACAGTTTGGAAACAAATGCAGAGCAAATTTATATCTCAAGAGGATTTCTGTGTCTTGCAGTGGCTGGGAGTGATTGCACCTCAAAATCCTCTTCAATTTAATGATTTAAGTCCCTGTTTCCTAGAGAACCTAAAGAAAGTCCTACTACAGTAAAGAACATCTGCTTTTTGTACCACTGATCTAATGCATTCCACCTTGCACTTTTAAGAAAGGACCCATTCTTTGATTAGACACACTTAATTTTACAGACTATTAATAAATAAAAAAGATAATAAACTGATAACACAGTATTTTCATTAGAAGTTAGAAATAACTTACAAAGGCAAGGAATAGTCTGCTGAAAATGCAGGGCATACACCGTGTAATGCCTTTGTTGTCAGTTATGCTGCAAATGAGATTTTCAAATAGGATTTGCAGAGACAGGGCAGTGATCAACACAGTGCAACATCCAGGAAAGGGAAGTTGAGCACAGTATTCTGTGAAACAAGGGGGCAGAAGGGAGCCTGTTTGTAGATACATATTATTATCCATAGAAAACACTTATCACCGCTTGATTTTGCTACACCAGCTACTTGGAAGTAGGTGATACCAATAATTTTATAAGTGCACATCTGTGTGGGCACGTGTGTTTGTATTTATCTGTGTGCAGGGCATGTATGCCTGAAGTCTGTGCATATGTACATGCTTGATGCTTACACTGTAAAAGACAAGCCAAAGGCAGCACAAACAATACACGTTTCCAATTGACAGATATTTTCTGCTGGAACAAGCAGTGCTAATACTGTGCTCTATAGCTCTATAGCTTGTGGACAGCCAAAGAATGGGATAGGAAAAATCCCGAAAAACAAACACCATAAAATATTTCAGAATGCAAAAATGCAAGGTCCCAAATAAACAATATAGATAAAAACTTGCAACAATAATGAGATACAGTGCAAATCATTCACAAAATGTTCTTTCACACTGCAATGACGGAAGTCACTGACAACAATGCAACCATGTGCAGATACTCCTTGGAGGAATAGTCGAGCAAATTTTGTAATTCTGTCTCCTGTGCTTTGCAGCCTGAGTTTGGGACTTGCTGAAACAAAATGTGCAAAAATATTGGTGTTTTAAAAATTAAGCATTGGACATTATGGAAGGTAACTTCATAATGAGTTCTGCTATTGCTATTTAAAGATAGAAATCCATAAGGAGCACAGTGAAAAATATAACATTTGTTCTCTTTATGTCTTGAAACAACTGTTTTTATATTTGTAATCATCCTAACTGTTGTTCCAAACAAGATATTCAGATAGTCCCTAGCCTCATGCTGTATCATATTTATTCTGATGCATATCTTATAGCAAAGCTTCATCTGTATTGAATTAATTTGATTTTTTTTGAGTGTTATTATTTTTATAAATGCAGCTTTTTCTTTTTTCCCCTCCCAGAACTTCCCACTTTAGGGAAAAAGAAAGATGTGATTGCTTTAAAAATAGAAGACCAAATACAAAGCTAGTATTCCCAAAATTCAATGCACCTGGCATTCACTTTATACCTAATAAGCATCCGTGAATATGCAAATGTTCAATGTCTCTAGTAACCTCATTAATTTATTCCTCAGGCAATCAAAGAATGTGAACCAGTCCTCTGCTACTAATACTGGAAGTGGTACGCCGCTCAGCATTGCTAGAATAATCTGAAAGCACATTCTGCATATTGAAAAACTGTTTCATCTTTCTTCCTTCCTTTGCCACTGTAATTCAAACAAAGACTGCCTACCTCAGTTTACATAGCTGACAGCAAAAGTTGGAAATGCCAAAAAATAATTAAGACATATATACATTATATGTTTATGTATCTATATCTGCATGAGCACACATGCACGCTGGGAAGACAAATAGTTTAAAGAGATCTC
>VZRZ01006598.1:1031973-1037694 GCA_013398175.1 Climacteris rufus
AAGGGCCCTCGGGGTCAGGCACAGCCAGCCCCGATGGCCCCATGGCTTTATGTTCCCCGGTCTAAAGGGAAAGCGATGGCTCTGCCTAGAGGTTGGAGGTGAAAGGAAATGTTTGAGGGTAATGAAAAAAATCCTTTAGCCAAATTTGTGATCATGAACAGTTACTCTGGGGAATTTAAGCCCAAGTGTTAGGCAGTTTTCTCTATATACAGAAATTGTTATTGGTAGCCACCACAAGAATAATAATGTGTTAATATACGTGGGCAAAAATGTATCTTTGTGCAGTCCTTCACACAGGAGTTTAAAACTGCTGGTGGTTTTATTTTTATTTAAGTTAAAAACTGATAACACCTCTAAAACCTGGCACTATGCACTATACAGAAATTCGTTCTGCTTCAGGGCTATCTTTAAAAGCATTCCTAAGCTTTTCTGAAAAATATTCAGGTGTTTGGGAGGGAAAAATAGATATTCAGATTAGACAATCATCTATCAAAAGCTCCCATATACTTAGTGAGTTTTGCTTTCTTCATTTAGATTCTAGAGAGACAATGACTCTAAAAACAAGTCAGTGGGAATAGCTAGTCAGTGAGCAGGCTGACCAAAAACCATAAAATGCCTTTTTTAGTTGATATAGAGATGACCTCAGTCTGATTTTGATCTTATAGATGCTAGTGTGGTCCAGGCATAATCCTACTGAAGTCAAAGGAGTGACATTGATTCAAACTAACTGCAATCACTGGCAGGCTGACTGAATTTCTCACCTCCCACCCCATGGTGGGATACTGTTCAGCAAAAAGACAAAATCTCTCAGAAGTTTCAAAAGGATGAAGCCAATGAATTGTTTTTAATAGAATAACAAAACGAGATTCAAAACTCTGAATAATATGCAAAAACTATGTAGATACAGTGTACCCTGGGAAAAAAATGAAAGCTTTATGCTCACTAGCAGGTCTACTGCTATCTTTGTCCAAACACATGAAGATTAAGTTGCTGGGGCAGCCATGAGCAGAATTAATCTTACTTTCCTGTTTGGCATTTTCTGACACCAGGCGAAGTCCTATGCCAAGAAAAAAGTTGATTTTCAGAGCTTGCTACATATGACAGAATTATTAAATGTTTTATGACCATATGGTATAATTTTTTTTACTGTAGTATTTGAAATAGATTGTAATTAACAAATGAGTAACCTTTCTGCAGCAAAAGATAAGAAAACACTATAAAATAGTCTGGATGTCAGTAGTGGCTAGCGAGGTAAAAGTACAGCAGAGCACCTGAGTAGCAGAAGCTTAGTTTTGGTATACAGTTGGCTTTCTACATATCTGATGCAAAAGCTGTAACTGAAATGAAATCATGTTAAATTAGCTGTAAAAAATAAGTTGATTTAATTAAGCACAGAAAGACTTATTAGATATAATAAAATGTTAAAAAGTCAAATGATGTGCAGTTACATTTCAGCTAACACTGCTCAGCAAATCCACTAAATTTATTCCTTTCAATAATGATCTGTTTTGAGCATTTAATTAGATAAATAATATTTAATCACTTCAGCAAATTTGAACTAGAAAAATTCCTTGTCATCAGAGGTGACTCATTCTTGCTAATATCTACCTTTAAAGGAAAAGTAAAACTAGATGATCTTCTGGAGCAGCAGAGAGTATGATGTACAAATGTGTCTCTAGGCCTCATTAAAAAAGCAAGGTTTGCTAAACAAACTATTATTTACAGTGAGAAGTGTGCATATTTTACTGGGAAGGAGCATTCACATGTTTGCCTCTTTTCAGCATCAGGCACTATAAGTAGATGATAAGAAAAGATATTCAATAGATGTCCTATAATTCATCATAATACTGTTTCATTTAATAACTACTTTGCTGAAGTGATTGGCATGATTACAGGAAAATTACTTCAAATTATCCATCTCTTATCTAGCATCTAAGATGTCCTAAACTTGCATGAGAGTTAGCATAATGGGACCTATTAATTACTAATGCTGAAAGTCCTTCACTACTTAAATATCCTTTCTACCAGGTGTGCTGTGTAATGCAAATAAAGAAATAGAAGCCAAAATGATTGCTTTCCAAGACAGTGTCACTGAAAGTTTAATAAATGACATACTGAGTGCAAAAGTCTGTGTCCCACCCACCAGTTTAAAATATCTAGATAATAATATGTTTTTTAATCTTTCTCTGTATTTCTCTCTTTTTCATAGGTATGTACATTTGCAAGTGCGCGTACATGTATAGAAATAAGTATATGAACAATATATGGTATACATTGTATTTCTTTTCTACTCAGAGGTATTTATGTGTAAGGCTGCTATAAAAGATGGGCCAAATACATGGTCTCTGCCCTAAAAAGCATCTTTTAATCTCAAACCCCCATACATCAAATGTTATCTGCTCAACAAAATTTACTGCTATGAGTAAACACTTTGCAGAAAAGAAGCATTATTTTCTGCTAAGGACAGAGAAGTTAGAGCAGAGATGGACAGAAGCCATATTTGTCCTCTCTGCAGTCCAGATTTAAACGCCAGTGTAAATTACAGCAGCCTTACACTTACACCCTTGGCTTTCTAAGAGCCCTGATGTAAACCACCATGGAAGAAAGCAGGGATAGGTCCTTCCTGTCTTTCTTTCCAGCCCACCTGTGACATGCACATAATTCAAAAGGCTGCTTTTTAAAGCCACCTAAGATGGAAAATATTCTCTGAGGGCCTGATTCTTCAGTGTTTTACACCTCAGAAACACAAACTGTGCAAAGTAGGCCCATGCAGTTAAAATCACTGATTGGTGCTGCTCTAAACTTCCATTGCAGAGGCAAAGCCATGAAAAATCTTGCTTTATTTTCTTTACAAAATCCAACCTCAAATGCATGAACAACTGTCTTCTCTCCCTCTTTTCTTTGCTAGCTTCTGTATCACAACAGTACCTTCAGTTCTATTCATTATATTTGTGATGTTGAAATAAAGATATAGAAGATGTGGGACAGAAAACAAAGAAAAAACAAAGAAAAAAACCACAAAGCAAATGCTAAAAAGCACAGAGAGACCCCATAAAAAAATTGATTGTTAGTGATGTATGGCAAGGAACCAAGCCTAAAGGCTCTGGGCTTTCTGACAAAATCTATCTTGAAGTGCAGCCTCCAAAAATGAAGGCAAGTTGCCCAAGTAAATTTCAGGAAGGAAACAAAACACTCTACTTCTAATACCCTATTTATCAGAAAATGTAGAACAAAACAATCACATCTACAATACATAGAAAATCTGAAAGGGAAAGACATTATTGAAACACACCTGATACTCTGTTGGAGAGCTTTTTCCTATATTCTGTAAAAGAAATGCATATAATTGTTTCTAAATGTGCAAATGGTCTCAATAAACTAGGAGACCTACCATGAAGAAACATTTCTGGGAGAACATTACCTTTAAGAAGGCTGTTATCTATTAAAGGCAGGATTGACAGTGAATTGTAGGTTTTTTTTCTGAGTGACCACAACTGGCTTGTGGAATGCTACAACTATGACATCTGAATACTTGACAGAAAAGCCTAATTCTCTATCCCCTTGCTTTTTACAAGTGAAAACTTTCAAAACTCTCTAATGTTCACTTTTTTTACTTCAAGGCAACAAAGTTTTTTTGAGATTCACAGTAACTTTTTTTATTAGATAGTCACTACTTAAATGGTATGAAGCCTTCTGCGACTGGTAGGCTTCCATGGAGCCACTCTGGTTTTCCTGTTGTATCATAAACAAAATACTGGCAAACCAGGGATGCTGCAGTGTACAAGGGACTTCGTCAAAACTCTACTGCTTTATGCATTCCTAGTTATTTGCCATATGGACTAAACTGATAGATATTTACTATTTATAATTCTGCAACTACTAATAAGAACTCTGGTATTAGAGAATAATATGTTCCTTCACTCCAAAAGTTAGAATTCTGTAGCAAACACAATGTTTGTAAGAAATTCCCCTGCATGACCAGGTACAATTTTATCTGTTTTTTTATACATGGCATTCCAGAAATCTATTAGCCAGTCAGTAGATCTGTATTTCAGTGCTGGCTGTCAGCCCTATTATAAAATAAGCATACAAGCAGTTGTTGAAACATCATGAACACCACTATCATTGCAAGCATTGCTGAGCTTCCACAGCCAGAAAGCCCTTCCTTCCCCAGAGTGTTCCATGTGGGCCAAGGAGCCTTCAAAACTAGTCTGGGCCTCATGTGAAACAATTTTCTACGTTACCTGTTGAAAATATATCTTGTCTTCCACCCCAGCTCACTGAAACCAGAGATCTATCATATTTGTGCACTGTTAAATGAGGTGCAGAAGCACTAGCTTCTAGATAATCACCTTAGTTTTTGCCTGATATGATAAGATAAAATAATTCCCAATCAGATAGCTTCCTTGACTTTTTAGGAACTTAAAATTTTGCCAACACCCTAGTGATTCAGGCTTGAGATATTTTTTTGTTGTTGTTTTTCCCCTCTTCAGTGTATCTCCAGGTTTTACTAGACCCTATGTGTAACAAGCCCACAGAATTTGCTTCATGTAATTCCTTTATCACTTTACCTTAAAAAATCTTACAAAAAACAATGCATAAGGGATGCAGCAGGATGAAAACAGAATTTGAAAAGTAATAATTATAGCCAGCACCAGTTCACACTCTTAATTATTAACACGCGATATGCCTGTGAAAGCAAACTGATTCAGAAAAAAATTACTCAGATTTCTTATTTTTAGATCTATCTGCTTCTTTCTTCTGGTAGCCTGCAATTCCCATATTCTGAGTGGTTTAAATTTAATTTAATATTCGACAATATGTACAGTCTCTGCACTGAGAGTTCTTGACTATTTGTTCCATGTACAGCAACACAGAATACTGGAAAGAAATGATGATGGCAAATACCTTCAGTTAATGGTCCCTAAAGGGAAAGTAGTTTTGATAATTCTTCTTTGTTTTACAGTATTGTCTAATGGATTAGAGAGTCTTGTCCAATGGATCAATCAGAGGACATGGACAACAGCAAGAGGAAACAATGCTGGGAAGCCATCAAGGCCACTGACTGGGTAAAACAAGTTGCTGTGCTTAGTGCTAGTCCTTACAGAAACATAAATGTGGGGCAAAATTCACTGAGCATCTGTATCAGCTCCTGCTGATGTTTGAAGTAACTCCTACCAGGGAAAGAGTGTCTTGGTGGGAGGTGTCACTGATACACTTGTGGTTCTCAATGCTTACCATATCAGCTCGACTACAGCCTTTCAAGGAGAAAAAACATGAGTTTCTTTGCTGCTTGAGCTAAACAGCCCGGATTTCTAGTTGAAATATCTGGGAGGTGAGTCCTTTGTAAGTCAGTTTGGGGGAGGATACTCAACACATACAAAGACTAATTGGCAGCAAGTAGTGCTGGTAACTCCTACACTCTTGAGGAACTCAGGCTTCCAGCCAGTTCTGCTACTGCAGGAACTTAAGGACCTTGTGATGCCCTTGAAACCTCTTTTTCTTTTTCTTTCTTTTTCTTTCTCTTTCTTTCTTTCTTTCTTTCTTTCTTTCTTTCTTTCTTTCTTTCTTTCTTTCTTTCTTTTTCTTTCTTTCTTTCTTTCTTTCTTTCTTTCTTTCTTTCTTTCTTTCTTTCTTTCTCTTTCTTTCTTTCTTTCTTTCTTTCTTTCTTTCTTTCTTTCTTTCTTTCTTTCTTTCTTTCTTTCTCTCTCTCTCTCTCCC
>VZRZ01006598.1:1037947-1094035 GCA_013398175.1 Climacteris rufus
TAGATGAGGGATTTGTTTTGCTAGACACATTGATTGCATAGTGTCCTGTGCATGAAGGGATTGGACTTGATGACCCTCTGAGCCCATTGGCCTATAAGAGGGCATCATCAAGAAGTATGGTGGAATCAGGATACCAGCAGATGCCTCTCTAGCAAAAAGCAGCAGTGTTCTCTGCTGCCGGTAGTGAAGGTGCATCCATCCCTCCAAACAGTTTGAGCTCATATTGTATGCCTGGAGTATGGAAACCCCAGCAGCAGCGTGTCTGTTGTGCGACCCAGCGATATGTCCTCTTGCAAAGATCTGTGGTTGTGACTGGAAATTTCTTAGTGTAAATCAGCATAAGGTTTGTTGGATTAGCAGAACTCCCCTGCCCTGTGGTTTCTATGTAAGGCAAGTAAACTCGCACTTGGGGTGCACCATGGAGTGCTCCCTCCTGTGGGAAAGAAGTAGCCAAAAATCACCTATCCTGCCCAGGAAAAATTAATGCCCCTGAGATAATTACAGCGTGTTTGGAAACAACAGCTTCTTGACCACCCCCCACCCCACCCATATGAGACCAATCTAAGTGGAAGAACAACTGCTTTAGTGGAGACATAGGAGACATATTGACATTTTTTTTTGCCTCTGAGTCAAAGCATTAGAATTCTTGTTATTTTGCTGAGAAATGCTGCTTCCAGGTGATTCTAGGTGGCACACTGTGTAGGATGTGCTGCTGTCAGAGCCCTGTGGACCTGAGAGCGGAGCCCTGTAAATAGTGCTTCATCATGCAAAAGGGATGTTACCTCTGTGCAGGCAGATGGTGATATGAGTGGGCTCTAAGCTTCACTACCAAGATGAAGTGAGACAGTACTTGTGACAACTTAATGCTGACTGAGTAACATCAACACAAGTCTTCTTTTCTGTTGTATCTGTCTTAGGATGTCAGAAGATATGGATCTGAGATTGAAAAGACACTTTTGACAGCATAATGGCTGAAACAGTTTTGAAACATTTAAAGCAACAATAAAACGCAAAAGGAGAAAAAAGGATGAGGATAATGGGGTGCGACTTCTCAAAGGACACGAGGTTTCATTTTTCTTTGAATAATTTTGTGCCTTCAAAACTACTTTTTTCTGAAACTTCAAGTTACAATTTTCTAGAAAAAGTCTGCCACACACCTAGGCATCTTCTGAAGGCATCACTCCATCTTCATATTTTTTCACTGTAACTCTCACCCGTTCTAGCTATGCTGACTTCACTTGGACAGGCATGACTGTGTTGAAAGATTTTTTTAAGATGCTCATAGTTCAGATGCACTGTTCAGCTTCCTAAAATCGTGAGCAATTTCAAAGTATGGTAAAATGAAACAATAGGCTTAGAACTGAACATATTCATGGAAAAAAAGCAGAAGAGGTGTGCAGGTCTTTAAACATAGCATTCAGCAATCTGTTTTCCTGGAAGTTTGAGGAGTTTTAGCATGACTTTGGCTTTTGGAAAACACAGAAACAAAGCAAATTCTGAAAAAAACCTTCACACTTGAGCTCCCTATAGAGGATCCCCCAATACTCTGTAGGAGTAAGCCTCAGAAAAGCACAAATACATATAAAAATGTGATTGATGTTCTAGCAAATTATAGTTATATCAAAATTATAATCACAGTGATTAGCATTTTGGCAGACTCCATGTTTGACCTCTGACTTTGTAATTGAACACTTTCAATTTCTTTGGGGTTCTTCTGCTTTCGATTTTTTGTTTTTATTTTGTAAAATCAATACATTCATTTCCCCTCCACCTCCTTTCAAGAAAATATTCCTTTTTATGTCAAGACTTTAAAAGTACAGGGAAAAAATCAGAAAAAAAATCAGGAAAAGGCTTTAAAATTTACATTTAAAATTAATTCCAGATTTGTTGTATTCATTACTTTGATGTGGAGTTCAGAGCCTGTATTAGTACTGTACTTCCCCACTGCAGTGATTGGACTTTCTGAACACTATTCCACACAAATTAGAGGGTGTTTTAAAAAAAATAAAAAAACCAAAAAACCAAACAGGTTTCAAATTTAGCTACTGTAGGGAGTAGAGTAATTAAAACAAATTTAAAATCATTAAGAGGAATTTATAATGTTATCCATTGTTTTATTGCTCAAAATATTTTAGCTTTTTTCTTTTTTTTTAGCACATTAATACATTTTTCCCCTGTTAGAAATAAAAGCTATAGGCCCAGTTCTGTCATGGCGGTGAGCAGGCAGTTGGATACGGTAATGCATGCCTGAAGCCTTCACCAAGGATGATAAGCCTGCATGAATTTTACGAGTCTCAGTATCAAGGTTGCCCTCGCCCAAGGGATTTAAGAATAAGGGGGGAAAAAAGAGAAGGCAGATGTATGAATAACTGGCATTGTAAATCTTCACCGTGGCAACCTACAGCTAGAAAAAGTCTGTGATGGGTTCATGACTTGAGAAGAAAGCGACACAGCAGAATGTGAATGGATTTTCTTCAGCTACTTAATACACTGCTTAGAGCAGCTTAAGAGTGTGCATGTGAGAGAGAGTATGTGTGTGTGAGAGAGAGAGAGAGAGAGTGTGTGCATGTGTGTAAGAAGGGGGGGATCTGTGGAAATTTGTTAGAAGGAATTACTAGTGTTATACAGCTTGCTAGGGCTTTATTTTTTTTCCCCTTTTTGGGGGAGGCTGTAGGGGAGGAGGAATACCATTTAGTCTCAGAATATAAATGACTGGATTTTGCTTGGGAAAAAAAAGATGGTGGGGGAGGTGCATAGAATTATGCAGGCAAGTAACAATGAGCAAATTGGACCCTTAACAATACAGCACAAGGTCATAGTGAAAGTCACCAGAGTGGGGTGGTGGGGGTGGCGGTGGTAGAAAACAGATCATGATAAATAGCTTCCCATTTTGCAAAATCTGGTAGTTAATGAAAATAAGATGCATTTGAGTTGTCTGTGAACACCTGATTTTTTTCCTCTTTCTCTCTCTCTCTCTGGTCCTGCTGATGTATGAAAGCAAAGCACTGACTCTAATTGTGCAATTATAAAACGGAAATGATGCAGGTTTGGCAACACAGAGAAGGAAGGCAGCTCAATAACATTGTTTAATAACAAGCAAATAAAGCTCAAAGGGGAAAGGGGTGACTATTTCTGCTTTAGACTCATTAAGGAACCTGAAACATATTGTAAAAGAGTGATATTTAATTATGGGCTGGACTGATAACATGGAGCAGGGCCTCACTGGGAGAAAGAGACCCTATGCTCCTAGGAGTGAGCAGCTCCAAACATCAATTACTGTGATTATCTACCCAGTGCTTAGAAAATGCACCCGTCTCCGTGTTCCAGCAGCGACCCGTAAACAGGCATTGCATAGGCAAATTTATGGGCACAGTCAGCTGGGGCCAGGTGAAAGAGCGAGCTTTCCATTGGTGACTTCTGTGCAAAAGGAGGAAAGAAGCAAAAGAAAGAAAAATCTGTCTTCTGCACTACTGAAAGAACAATTTATTACAGAGCATTTGCAGGAGACAGCATTTGTTGCCCTGCTGCCTTTTTTGCCTCTGTTGGCTGTCTGAATGAGAAATGGGAGTATATTAACCAACTCATAGGTTACAGAAGACGGCTTGGCATGGGCCCATCAAACTTCGCCATGCTAAGGCGAGTCAAAGGTCAAGAGAGCGTTAGCAGCTGAGATTTAGAACCGAGTGCATCTCTTTAACCTTAACTGCTGGGAATGGATGGAGTCACTTTATTTCTTAAGTTAGGAACTTGGTTGCAGTGAAAGATGTCATGAGGAGGAGGATACCATTCAGCTTGGAGCAGATGGGAAAGTATATATTGCAGTGAGATGTCACATTCTTTAGGGGTCACATAGATAAACTTAAGCAACATCATTGCTGTGCTGTAGCTCCCTGTTTTCCATTAGGCCTAGAGGTTGGATGTTTGAGCATCTGTGTTAATGCACCACAGACCAAAGAAATAGAGACTAACAGTGAAAAGTGGGTGCCAAATCCATCCAAAGCCTTTTAATCTTTCCTTCTATTTGCACCAACGTTATTTTTACTGAGGAAAATCCTTAGTAAATGGAGCATGCTAATGACGTGTGCACTGAACTTTATTTTTAATGGCAGAGAGATTTCTCTGCCTGGAAAAGCAGTGTGTGAGGTGCAGGTTGCCGTGACCTGGTTCACAGCATTCCTGCCTGCCTGGATCTGCCACAGGGCCACTGCATGGCCTTGAACTAATCACATCAACTCTGTGTCTTCCTCCCTTACCAGTCCTTCTGCACCCATGAGGTCCTTGAAATAGCAAGGTCTATTTCTGTCACATTCACCAGGTGTCCTGTTTCACCTATAATATCTGTGGGCTGAAGGAATCACCAGGGAATGGTTTGGCTCCACAGCCAGTTCAGACACTCATTTTGGGTGTGAGTTCTATTAAGACATCATGATGAACTGTACATTGAGGCAAGAAGGCACCTGTGCAGAGGACCATTTCTCAAATTATTGGCAAGAAGTATGTCGCTGTTTAAAAGTAGCCTGACATATACGTATACATGAACATCCAAGCATAAGAGAACATGTTTGCTCAGAGTTTATGATGGTTTGAAATTCCCTGAGACACTCTGAAATGCAAAGCTTAAGGGGGAAATTTAGCTTTAAGTAAGGTCAAGATTTCATGCAATGAGTATTAAAGGAAAGGTGTGATTTGTTGAATGAGATGAAAGCCTTGGAGAAGACCTGTTCTACCTATTCTCCTAAATCCAAGTTGAGTATTTTAGACAGTTTTAGGTATTCAGTGTCCATGGTCCTCTATTGTGGCTTTGTCCAGACTCAAACCAGTCAGGTCAATAGTGAGGAAAAGGGGATGAAGATACTTTAAAATAAGTACAAAATTCCTGGAATTGGGTGAGGACCATGATATTTGGGTTAAGAATGTTTTTTTTGTTTCCTTTTTTTTTTTCATCCCCTCCACCTTTTGGTCTCTACAACCCTTAGATTCCAACAATGGATTTTCATCTGTGACTGGAAATAAACAAAGAATTCAGGAATTATTATTCAAGAATTTCATATGCTTAATAAGACTAGGACCTCCACCAGCTGACTGTGAGACAATATCTGCAGGAAGTGTCAAAGTACTGGTTGTCCCTCTCTTAGCAGCTGAGCAGCTAAGAGTTCATTTTTCTGGCCTAAAAATTATACATACAGGATAGATCAGAATAGAAGAGCTAGGACATACACAATGCAAGAATGAAGCAAGGTACACAGTTACATTGAGACTGATGCATTTTCAAATCAGAAATGATCTAGCATTGCTCTCAATAGAATATGTCATGTCAAGGAAAACTGCAGGAACAATTAAAACCACTTTATCAGAAATTATTTATGGGCAACATACCTTTGGTTACTCAAATAAGTGGGAATCTTGAAAGGATCATATCTCATCCCTATTTCAGCAACAGCCTGCTGACCACATATTTCAAATGAAAAGTAAACAGGTTGGGGAGTGAATAAGCAGGAGGCAAAAAAGTTGGAGAAGGTGGTTGGTAAATAATCAGAAAGAGGGATTCCATACTACTCTCCCAGCTCTGAATTATAAGTACATCCTTTCTATCCCTCCCCCACCCACATGTAGTAGTCCATAGACAATTTCAAAGAGCTTACAAATGATTTGATCAGACACTGGACCACTAAAGATAAAGAGAAAAATTAAGAATATTGCATAAAAATGAAGCAATTTTTTTTGCATCTGCATTCATTATGGAGATGCCTTTCTCTAAGCCAATTATTTGCAGATAATAAACACAAGGCGGTATCAGAGATCAAGTTGTCAAAAGAAAAGAATCTTAAAGAAACTGACAAAAAGCAACAAAAAAAAATAGCTAGGATAATCCATTGTAAAAGTTCCAAATAAACATTAAAATGGTCAATTCAGAGAAATATATTCTTCCATAAAAATGGCCATAATGTCTCACAAATTTTTAAAAAGGAACGCAGGCAATCTGAAGAATCAGAGATCAATTGACTTACCCCAGTGAAAGATAAATAATCTGAAAAAAAAATAAAAACGAAATATTCTAACAGAAGATGTCATAAGAAAGCCAAATTGCATGGAGTCTTAAAAGGTAAATTGCTTCTCTCCAATCTATTGAAATTTTTGACAACCAAAAAGAAGATCAGAAGTTTTTTAATAAGTTGCCAAGATTTGCAGAAAAATGTGCCCTGAGTGGAGGGTTTAAGTAAGTGTAAGTTTCCCACCTCTCCCTCCTTTTCACACAGACTAACCAACAAGGTGTGATGCAGACCTGGAGCACAGGACAGGAGGGCATCTGAGTAGTGTTTATCCATCTGAAGTCTGTGCTTTTCCATGAGAGAATCTCTGGAGGAAACACAAACCTTCTGCTCTGATTTTCCTTTTGGGTCCACAGAAGAGACTCCCAATAACATGTTTAGTGTTTATCGAGTTTTAAAGTTTATGTTTCATACATAACTACCGAGAGCAGAAGGGTCTGGCCAGATTTACAACCTTAATGATTCTATAATTCATGAGGTTTACTTCTGGTTTTCAATCTTGCATGCGTTATTTTGAATGTCACTATTGTAAATTTTTATCTACTGTTCAAATAGTACTGAGGTGGTAGAGGAGATGTAAGGGATAACCTCAGGATGTTCCAACAGTGCAAGAAAGAGAGGGGGCAGCACTCTGCAGCCCACCAGTGCTCTCCCCAAAATCTCTGAACATCCAGCCTATGCTCATTTATGCCTAACCTACTTTCCAGTCACTTTTTGTGTCATCACAGAGCTTTTGTAGACACACCACTGGGGGCAGGGAAAATGTAGGAAAAAATGTGTTCCAATTCTGTAGCTATTCACCTGATTCTTTTGCAAATTTGGTCCCATACTCCCTGTAATTCACCAGCTGATAGACACTCAGGAGACTCCTGCCTGATAACATTCCTGTCAGCCATGTACCAAAGAACAAAGGCAAGCTGAAGTATTTTTTAATTCTACCCTCTCAGCTCATCAACACTGAGTTTACATAAAAATGTAAGAACATTACACTACACACACTGCTAATAATCAGAAACTAAAGCTTTGAAGTTTCCCTATTTCACAGCTACTGCCATGACAGATGCTTGCCAGAGAAAACTCAGGGGGCATTTGTTTGCAAGCATTTTGGCTAAGCATAGTGCCCATTGTGCCACTTAATATTTCAGCTATCTCCACTGTAATCAGGGAACAGCAGTTACTTATTTATCTCACGTCTTGCTCCTTGCTAGCTACCTACTATCGCCAGCATGACCTCTGAAGCACACACATTAATTTTACCTCAGTATTTCTATAGCATCAATTAATAAAAACTGACTATGTTTTCAACAAACGCACATGTACTGATAAATGAGGGTCCTGACTTAATTGCTCTGTAAATTAAGAGCTCACAGTGGTGACAATAGAGAATAGTTTTAATATTTAAAAACTCATTAAATTTGTGTACATTTTGAATAATTAAATCACATGGCCACTTTAAAGAGCTAATTTAAGTTTAATTCTTAAATGTATATCACAGAAGAACTTGATCTGCTGAAAATTATTGGTTAATTTTCAGAACAACTTAATTCAGTTTCATTCTTGCCCTGGAATTGTGCATTTATTTATATACTTATATGCCCCTTCTGCCTGCCAGAAATTCCTAGCAACATCAATTCTAGGATGATCTGAACCACCCATACTTTTGTCAGTGTCCACAGAAAACATTGTAAACCTAATGTTAGGAATGTGTTTTTGTCTTTTCTATGTTGAATGATAACTACATATTTTAATATTTTAGATCTTTGTCAGATTCATTGATTAGACTTAAATAGTGGGCATTTTGGAGAAAATAACTTGTTTTTTTAATGACTTGCACTGTGTGAAGATGCAGTCCAAATGCCCAAGAATGTGTTGTTTTGACAGAATTTGCAAGGGTTCATGAAAACCCTGTGTCCTTCCAATTAAGTGAACTCAGAGGTAGTCAAAGTTAAACCTTCAACGTGTGGAGAAGTATCATTTTCTTTCCACTCAGAACTCTGATCCTAAATATTGGTAGTAGTTTGAAGTAGTTTGAAGGATAATATCTGATTTTCTGGCTGTCAGCGAGGTACCGCTAACAAAAACATGGTTCGCCTTCCCCACTTGATCAGTTTTGTGGAGTTTAAGGGGACAACTCAAAGGAGAAAACTGGTTTCCCTGATGAAGCTCATGCTGTGAATAGGACAGAAACAATTTTCAGCTAGAACAATTCACCTTTGTGCAGTTAACTTTTCTTTCTCCTGTGGCTCATACGTCAATCTTCATATTGTTACTAATATTTAATCAGTGATTAAGCTGCCATAGAGTAAATACAGACAGATTGTGCTGCAACATTTCTATGTTCTTTAAATATTATGAAGTGTGTTATTCAGGTAGGTGCTTAGTTATCAAAGTGATAGACACTTAATACCTGAAATAAATAGAATGAGTCTTGCTCTATCGTGGCAAAGTGACTTAAATATCTAGCTGTATTTGAGATTAAGTGTTGTTCACTAACCTTTTAATCAACAGGGGAAAATAGTATAAGTGTTATCTGACTATCTGTATGCTTTTGAAAAATTAAATACTTTCTGATTTTGTTTTCCTTGTGCACCGATTATCTAAGAAGATGTTGGGACCACACGTTCTGGAGGAGAAGAGGAACAGGCATGGTCTTCAGAACGGCATATTTAAATCCATTTTAGTGAATTTTCACAGAGTATGCACTCCAAACTCCTAATCTTGAGTATTCCCACAGGAAAACTTAAAGATATGTATGTGGATAGAAACGTATCACATCATTTGTGACTACTCAAAACAGCTCAGATTTTGGCTACGGAGGACTTTAACTGCTCACGGCTTTGTCAATGATCACTTGCAGTGATCTTGTCTTTCATACCAAATAGAGGTGAAGTAACCTCTGCTTTTCTAAAACCTTTATTTATTTTTTCAGCTTTAATATTTTGGTCTTTCTAGACACAGTGCTGTGTGGAAAAGTTGCAGTCTGGTGATTCTCTACTGTGAACAAAGTCTTTTCAGCATCATTGCTTCTCAAAACAGAATTCCCCATCCTAAAAGCACACCCTAACTTCTTTCTTTACAGAGGTATGCAGCGGTGAAGTGTATTTTGTTTGAACTGGGGTCTGGTTTCCCAAGGGGTTCTAATCTCTCTAAGGAATAATGCTATACTCTTATCATCATTTACCTCTCCTCCAATCTTTGTGTAATCTGCAAACTTTGTCAATCATCAGTCCATGTTTTCTCCCTGGTAGTTGATAAGATGTTAAATAGTAAATGGTCACAGCTTATCTTTGTGAGACTTTGATAGAAGCACACCATTACAGCAATACTTGTGAGATCAGTTAAGTACTTTGAATCTATCCAAGGTGTGTCACACATACTTTCTATTGCTCTACTTCAGTAAATCTATTGCGCACAAGACTGAGTGAAAAGTCTAACATAAATATGTCTCCCATGTTGATATGATTACCCATAACAACCAATCTTGTCATCATCCTGTACCATAACGTTCAGAGGTTGTGAGGGTTCTGATTAGCAGATCTGCCATTTGACAAAGCCATATGTCAGCTCTTTCTCTCTGGTACAAAAGAAACAAAGACTACAAAGGCTACTTGGAGACCTCTGTTGCTGCTGGCTGGATTTAGGTATTGGGAGGTTTTTTTTCCCAGCTGTGATAATGCCTGGCTTTTCTATTTATGCATGTTCAGCTGGCTAACAAATGGACTTCTACTTTTCTTCTAGGTCAGAACTGTATTTGATCCAGAAAATCTTTTTCTGAGGGGCTTTCCAACATTAAGTGACTTTCTAAGACACTGTATTTTCTTAATGTGCTTTTCTTGCTCTCATTTTTTGCAAATGGAAAAGGGAGTAGAAAAAAAGTGGCAATTTTAAGCTAGCATTTGTAGTGATATTCCATTTCAGTCAGGGAAATGTGTAAATCTAGGAACAGAAACTGCAAACTGAAAGTAAACCAGAAATGCAACAACACCATGAATTCTAAATAAATATATTGTACTTAGATACTGATTATCTTTTATTCCTCTTTCAAAACCTGACAATATTCTTCAGCTTGACTTGAGAACAATCCATGCTTTATGTTCTTAAAGACAAGATTTTAAGGTCCATAACACCTAAGTATGTTTTATTATTTCTTGTAAAGGACTGAAATTTGCCACTCAAGTCCTTATAAGATTTACAGAATTTCGTAGTCCTTCATCTGGTAACAAGGGTGAGAATCAGAAAAGTGATATTTGCAGTAATGCACAATACTTGTATTTAAACCATGTACATGGTGGTGAAAGCAATGTGATAAATTGTGAGGCCTCACAGTATCTGGCAGCTTTCAGCAGCACACACTGGAGGATAAGAAAGAGAGAAGAGCACATTAGAGAGCTGAAGCTGCAGGGGAAGGTAAGCAGGCAGACTATAATTGCTAAAGGAAGGTCTTAACCAAGAGAAAGGAATTAACACCCATAGTCTTGTGAAAATTGCTTATGATGTGTAATGACACAAATTGGCGTATTAGCTCGAGCTTTATCGGTGAGACAATATTAACCAGGGAAGCATGCCTCTTAAAAGAGGCCCAAGTTCTACTTCTGGTATATGTTTTGGCTTTATTTTATAGCTTCTTGAAAGACTTCAAAACCTGTATGGAGATGCAACACTTATTGAGAAATCCCTTCACATGTTGTGAGTTCCAGCTCTAGGGCCTTACATGGGAAAGGATAATCTTTATATTGTCTGGTAACACTTTGTGCAGCACCTGGATTTTCTCAATGATGTCTTAAACACTTAACTCTTTGTTGTGCTGTTCTTAGGTAATGAGTTGTGTCAAAATCAAACATAAGACAATAAGGCTTATAAGTGTTATCTCATCTAATGTGTTTATTATGTGCAATTAGTACCAAAGGAATGTGTTCATAATAGCAGCTTGAAAAAATGTTTAATGTGTGTAGTAAATAGTGTGGAATCAGTATACAAAAACCTACATCACAGAAAAGATGCAAACAGAGATAAAATCAAATAGGATTTGCAAGGATGATAGGAAACTTCATTTTATGGTGTTTTTAGTGTTTCTGTGGGGAAAAAAAGCATGATTTTCTATTAAATATTAGTATTCTGATTGAACAGTTATGGGTGCCAGTGTAAGAACCTTGACAGATGGATGGTAGATACATTATTGTATTATTCTCAGTAGGAAGTCTCCATAAGGGGCACTAAAAGAGAAGAGAAGCAAGACATTTTCTAATATATATTATATATGTTGGGAAACAGAACTTTTGAATCAGCCATCCACGTTCCATTTAGAACATTTTGTTTGATACTTTCTTTGCCATGTTTTACTTTTTGTTTTCACAATGCTGATGTCTTACACTGCCCTCCTTCAGCATTTCTCCTGTTCTCATACATCCAGATCAATCTCTTATAAGCCCATCAAAATCTTCACAGCTTATAATAGTTCATTTACATATTCACAGATGATATCATAACATTGCCAGGAAAAAAAAAAAACACAGCAAAAAAGTCACTGACCAAGGTAAATTAACATGTACCTTATAAACAATGCACACAGAATTTTGAGAATTTATGTGTGTATGTATATGTGTATAAACATATTATGGGCACACAAGTATTTAAAAGTGTTATATACATGTTAAGGTACACACACACACACACACACACACACACATCTATTTGTATTTGACATTTGTTGTTCCACCTTCATCCTGGCCATTACCGTTCCAGTAATGGATCCTGTTGTGCATTGAAATTCCCATTGTGGTCCATTACCACTTCCTTAGTTGACAGGTCTGTTGCTTCACGAGCTATTGTGCTAGTATGACATTGATTGGAGACACTGGATACACATTAGCAACATCACAACACGCATAATAAACAAGGTGTCGCTCTGCGGAGTGTATCAGGAATGGGTGCAGTGCTGTGTAACCCACCACACACTCCACTCCGTGAGCATTCCTACTCCTGGACATTTTCCTCCAAGGTCAGCATCAGGTCAGAGCTGACATGGCCAAAAGTGTTCCTGTATGTAGAGGTCCCACCCTGACAACCCCATCCTCAGTGAACCCCTAATCCTGGGGACCTGCTGCCTTTCCAGCACTTTGGCCAGCTGTCACCTTCAGATGTAGCAGATTGAAAGTTTTTTAATATTTTTTTCTTCTCATTGTAGTTCACATGCTTTAGTAGAAAAGGAGATGACACAAGGTGCTCTCAAACAGGTAGCTCTCTTGTGGTATCCTCCTCTGCCCATATTTCATCCAAGCCAGCACCAACTCCTTTGGTGATGGTTCTCTCTGAGGTCTGATCAAAGGCCATTTAAATGAAAGGGAAACTTTCTGTTGACATTAATGATCTTTGACTTAGACTTTTAAAATCAGGAAGCAAGAGAATTCTAGCTGCAATGCTAGAAATAGATGGAAATCTTTGGAGTGCTGTGGTCCAAAGCATACTAATCTTTACTTGAGAGTGTGCAAGTATGAGCAGCATGAGGAATATTGATCCCCTTTAGTTACAGCTCTCCAGTGAGCAGAGAAGGAATAGTGGTCCCCAGCCAGGAGAAATATTATGTCAGCAATCTAATTCAGCAAAGTCTGCTTTGGGAGGCCACTAATACAAGCAAAAATATGAATTCTCACAGTATTTCCTTAACTCTGTAACTTCAACGGAAGTGATTCTCAGAGAACTCAGTGAAGGCTTGTATAAATTAGCAAATTAGGAAAAAAAAATAAACCAGTGGCAAGGATTCATACAGTGCAAAAATGATAGTAATGTTTCTAATTAATATCTGTTTCTTGATTGAAGTAGAACAGAGAGAATCCATATAAACTCTTATCCCCACTGTTTTAACACTCTCACAGCTTCAGAAACTTCAGATATGGACAGGCTGTTCTGGGTAGGTAATATTTTCATCTCACTGTGCTTACCTTCATTAGGGATATTCGTGAATGATGGAAATTCTTGCTCAGTGCAGATCCCAAGACTCTTCCTGCCTTGTCTCTCCTGTTGTTTGTTCTTGTTCATTCCAGCTTTTGCAGTCCACCCACCCAGGTCAACCTGACTCAGCTGAGGACATGGTAAACCTTGCAGTTTACACTCCTAGCTAAATCACTTTGCTCTTTCCAAATTACAGATAGACATCACATCCTTTAGTATTCACAGTGATCCACCATTTCTCATTTCAAATTTTCTGGACTTCGACAAAATGTGTCCTTGTCTTGTCTCACATTTCCACCGCAACTTGGTGTTCAGAGTGCACAGTACAACATACTTTTCTCTACAATTTTCCAGAAAAGTCATGGGAAGACAAATGAGTGATAAAGGGTTTTTTCTTCTATTCCAGAAATTACCTAAGCTGCTGACTTCAACCAGTATCCTACCTTCATTTTCTAGTCATTTATTAAAAGACATGAAAGAAACTGTGTGGAATAAGTCCTTCTTTCTTCCCTTTTAGTTTAGTCCTCATATATCTATTGTGCAGTGGATCACTGGGTTATTGCAATCTGGTCTTTTATTTCTCTAGTTAACTCCCAGAAGTTCTATGCTTGCAATAAAAAGACCTGGTAGTAGATGGATGAATGTCTGATTTTTATATTGATTGAAAGATACATCAGATGTGTTTCTTGTATGAAATAAGTGCTGTAAAACAGACAAGTTTTGTTCTTTCTAGCTTTTCATTTTTCCCAGGAACCTTGCTACTGTGAGATGTTAAACCTCACCCATTGTGTTCCTGGGATAGGTGAGCTTTTTAGCTTTTTTAGTTCCATTGCTTTTCAGCCCCTCACTAAAATGCGTGCAAATGGTGTTATTCCCAACACACAGCACTTTTCCACTGTGCCATGAATTGCAAATGTGCAGCTCACTTCACAAAAGCAGCCACGCACAGGGCAGCTGGAAACCTAGGAGTAGTGGAGGGAGGTGAGTTGTGTTTAGGCCAGTAGCAGCTTCCAGCAACCATCCCAGCCATGGATGCTGACCTCCACAACATGATTCACTGCTTCTTGGTCGCTACTCCTCTTCCCCATCAGGGTTACAAGTAGCTTTTCCCAAATGCCATTCTGTTGTGTGCTTCTACCTTAAATCATTTGGGAGACCAATCAAATAACAATGTATTAGCCATCATTAAAGGACTGCATTGCAAAGTCCATTGTGTTACATCTTTACGGTATTGTGTCATACAACTACTTATCCTTGGAATTTCTAAACATTGATTGTTTTTAAAAAAGGCAGATTTCATCTGTTAAGGAAGGTTTTTCAATTGAATACTGAGAAAGAGTAGAGGGAATTATTTTCTTAATCTAACAAATTGCGTCTGTATTTTCATTGCTGTAACAATGGAGACTGGAGGTCTTGGAAAAAACCCCAAAAGCAAATGAAAAAATGAACAAAAGAGATAAAATTTTTGAAGGCTTTTTGTTTTGAATGTATAGTTGCTGTCAGTCAAAATAAGTAATACTCAGCTGTTGAAATATTTGTTCTTAAAATCATTCAAATTATTAATTATGAAGTTTGTGCACTGTTTGAAGCAGTGCACAACTGACATAAAATTACAGCTGAAGTACAGAATATTCTAAAGGTTCATTCTATGAAAATAATAAAAATAAATTAATATAAATATGATTTTTCTGTCAGTGCCATGGAAAATTATGCAGCATCATCATTCAAACTGAATGATAAAACAGGCTAGCACATAGGTTTGAAACGGTAGACCTAATTAATACTAAGAGAGATGGTATTTCAATAAATTAAGTATTAAAATTTAAAACGTAGTAGTAGAAATATTTAACTAAGAGGACAAGAGCCATTATTGAAATGATGTCATACAATCTGGGAGGCATTGTCATGTTCAGTAAATTAGCATGGCCTAACCACAGCAGAAAATTTCCTTGAGCTGCAATAAAGACTAAATGCTTTCAGACTCCCATGATCCTTTGTAGTCATCATTTTAAAGCGCTGCCTTAGTGAGCTAAACCTGTAAAGTTTTCTTTTGAGCGGCTGTGAGTTGATTAGATCTATTTCAGCCTAGTAGTGGTAATAGGCTCCTCTCTGTGAAACTGCTTAGCCTCTGCTCCCCTGGCAGCTGGAGAAACTGGAATTAATCAGGTCTGCTGGGGACTTCTTCAGCATCTCCGCAGGCCAGCGACTCTGGAATCATTTACTACAGAATCTTACTGTCAACTCTTTGTCATTTAGGCTTTTGATTATGCTTGCTTTCTTCAGAAAAAATGGAAATGGGTGACAGATTATCCTAATGCAGAATTTCACTAGTTACTTTTATAGGCATCTATTATCCTCCTTTGTACTGTCCATAAAAAGAATGTAGGTGTGTGCAAAGATTTTTGGGGGCAGAGATATGAAGAATATGTTATTGAAATTAACATATTTCTTCTAATTAAAGTACGTTTCCTTCTAATAAAGGGTCCCTCCCCTCTCAAATGACTGCATATTGTTTTTTCACTAGCACAATATATGGATTTCCTTTCTTTTTTCTTAGAAATTGATAGCTGGGGAAAAAATTCTTGAATATCATTACTTACAGAGTTACTCTTCAACAGCACTACTTTCTATTGAATATACTGTAGATTCAGATTTGTTTTTAACTGTATTAAATAGGAGCCTTAGAATAAATACATATTTACATAGACTGCTAACTACTCTGAGCTTCAGTGAACAGAAAGTAAACAGTAAACACTGAAAAAAAAGACAATTAAATCTGCCTTCTTTTCAGAATTTCATCCCACAGATACAGGGTTCTATAGACTTAGTGTTCTGTAAATAGAGTCAATGGGCAGTCTGGTGCAGTCCTTAATGAAATCATCACCCCCTTTCGACATTTAAAAATTTGGAGCTTTATATTACTAAGAGTTATGACAGAAAAAATTAGTGTGTGACATTCTGGGATACAGGCTTTTCATGCACAGCATAGGAAAATATTGCTGATGGAATGGCTGAAAATTGGATCAAATCTGATGATTTATAAGAATATTTTGTTTAATATATTTATATGCATTTAATAACATAAAGATGTATATATGGATTTTGTTGACTAGTGTCCAGTGCACTCTCTAAGGAGCTTGGCAAAATATGTTTTCCACAAACAATGAAGTGAACAAATTGTTCCTTTTTTTATACTTTTCTTTCTTTTTTTTCCTTTTTTTTTTCTGTTTTGCTGTTGTTGTTGTTGTTGTTGTTGTTGTTGTTCAATTTCATTCTGAAGAGCAGATTTAAACAGGTTACCTCAACAGGGAAATATATTAAAAGTTTAAAACTAAGTTTAACTTTTTAAAAAAAGCCAAATAATAATAAAAACCCCAATAGGCACTGAAGGAAAAAAAGCCTATATTGAATGATTGCCATAACAACCAAACTGTACCATTAGAAGTATTTTGAACCATTCTGTGAATTACAGAAATAGGCAACAGCCTCCATTATTTTGCCTCTGAACAGAAAAAGCCTCTCTCTGTATGTTCCTTAGTAGGCTTGGTAACTGCAGGAAGTCTGCACTCTAGAGCTATGAGTTCCAAAATACACCTACATCCCATACACCACCTAGACTTCTCATATGTCTTGTTTGCCTACCTCTGGTTTACCAGTGAACTGGCATCAAACAACAGTGGACTAATTTTCTTCTGCTGACAAATAAACGTGGTAGTTCACACAGCCTGACCTCAGAGGATGAGCTGCATGTTTCGGTCAGCTAATTTCAAACCACCAGGTTTCTTCATGTAGTTTTCTGCTGCAATGAAGGGTTCTGGCTAGAAATCATTGAAAATCTGAATCTCATTGTTAGGCTATCAGGTTCGATTTTGTAGGAACTGCCATCGTTGTCACTTTGCCCCTGTGTTGCCCTGTCTTGTTTAATACCTCACAGCCATGGCTGTTGGGTAACTCCTTCCCTCCAGCAGGGTAGGTGAGTCCTCCAGAGGTCAGCTTCTGGTAATGTGGCTTTAGTACCCACTTTGAACCTCTTTCTATCATACAGTGATGGAAAACCCAGGCTTTTTCCCACTCATATTCATGTGTCCTGGCTATCTGTGCAATCCAGTAAGGCCTGTAAAGCTGGGGCAGTTTGACATTGTCCCTTCCACAGTAAAGTGTAGGGTGGGCAAAACTGATGTAACTGATGTGACTTGCTAATTGAGCCATTTAACACAGAGCAGCAGGTCACTCAGGAATATCCAATCCTAATGCTGCATCTCAATGTGCACAGTCTTCCTCATCCTTTCAGAGGCAAAAAACTCCAGGCTAACCCACAAATAACTAAAAAATTTCATGCAGTTTTTGGTGTCTAAATTGTGAGAATTATCCAAAAATGTTGAGTTTTAATTGCTAATAAATAGTCCAAGTCTGAAAAATTACAAAGGGTTAAACACAGTAAATAGGTCAGGCTTATTCTGTTAATGTTCATGTTCATGTTCTTTTTTTTTTTTTTTTTATTGAATACTTGCCCTTCTTTTATCCTTAGACTACTATGGTCATTTGTCAATGACAATTTGTTGAGTTTGGATGTGTTCCTCTTCTCAAGAAAAGGACTTCAGATTAGATCTGTACAAATATTGAGGCAGCTAACCTTGGGAAGTGTCCACTGACATCACCATTCTTAGCTAATTGCAGATGTTCAGGACTCAAGAAGTAAATATTTAACAAGGGGGGTTTTCTCTCTCCTCGGTATGACTCCCAGGTACTTGAGATTTTGCATTACTTTAAACAAGATGCAATATATTTTAAACAAGATCTGTCAAACAGTGTGCTGTGGATGTCAGAATCAAGTTTCAAATCCTATTGAAGCACTTGTGACAAACGAGTGCTATAAAGTTGATACTTCAGAATGCAAAGCATTACAACTCCTTCTACATTGCTAACAAGCTACCTCTATATCTTCTTTTCCATGCAACTTATTTTATAACAAAGATACACATTGCCATATTAACTGTTTAGGGTAAATCTGGTTTTAAAATCTGATTATTTGAAATAACTCAATCTTCTATGGCAAAATCTGAATGGGCACTGTTCAGAAAGGGAGAAGTGATTTTAAGTTTCAGAAGAGAGGGCTAGGTAAACCTATAGTGGCACACAGAAGTCTTTTCTGGCTGCTGCGTTTTCTAATTTGGGGAGTATATTTTTTTCTCTCTTCTTCTTTTGCTGCTGCTCCAAATTTCATGGAACTGTGACTTGATCTGTCCCTGTTTCTTCTGTGGCTTGGTCTTTCAAACCTGTTTTACCTCAACATTTCAAACAAGTCCTTTATTTTCTATTATTTCTGTGGTTTCAGAAAATTTGCTTCTTTTGTTTACTTTCCCTCCCTCTCCCATGTACTTTTGTCAGGGGTACTTCAGACACAATGATCTACTCTGAGTGACATGCAAACCTCTGCCTTGTTTATCTTGACTACTTGTCTATCTCAGCCTTTTAGAGCCACTGAGTCTCCAGAACGACAGAGGAAATCAAGAATATACCTTGCACCTTGAGGAAAAACCTAGGCATCATGCAGTGTTTAGGTTTTCACAATGGAGCTCTATGTAGCATCAAACTCCATCTTTTATCTTCTGAAATTTCACTCTTATCATGCTGAGAATGCACAATTGCAATAACTCTCTCATCATATCTTTAAATAATATAATACAGTCAAAAATGCTTTTCAGTCTTTGGCCTCTTTAGCAACAGCAACAATTTTCCATTCTTTTTGTTCCAATAATGTCCATGGCAAATCATATAGCTTCTGCAAACCTGATAGATTTTTTTTAATTGGTAATTTTTAATAAGTAGATACAGTAGAGAAATAGAGACTTTGGAGTTTCAAATTAAAAGGGAGTAATTAAGAAGGGTAAGACTTTTGAACTGAATTGCTCTAAATGAACTGTGTGAGGTGCAAATCAGCCATTACAAAAATTATATAATTTTAGGTCTTAGGTTAAGTTCTGTGAACTGTTTAATGTTATAATTGGCTGCTGCCAAAATCGTCAAGTTGAATGAAGAGCTAAGTTTAAAATGTCATAAACTCTCAGCATAAAGATTTATAGAACACAGGTATCTGACCTACAACAACATGACAGGAGGTATTTGTTAAGTCTTATTTGACTTTTGCAAAATAGAAAAGGAATAGAGAAAGAAAACATACATCTTCTGGACAATATCAAAACATTATGAATCTAGTATGATATCTGAGCAATGAATACAGAAAACTGCGATAAACATAGTTGTTTCTTATTAAAAAATAAGATTTGATACTCCAAGTGGAAAATTTTTGTGTTTACTATGATGAATGAAGGTGGTTAATGTCAAATCTCAACAGTGTGCATTTAGCAAGACTTTAGCAGAACATTTCATAAACTAAATATACACTTTCTGAGGTTTTGCAGGCATTCAATGGCTCTGACCCATACACATCTTCCCTATTTCTTTACACCAATGACCAAAACCAAAGTTGCACTGGATTAGTCAGAATACTAAAATATAGGGTCAAAATATGGTGCCATTTACTGGCCTAAATAAAGCACAGTGCTGTAAGGTGTGTTGCAGTGAGTTCAGGGGGACAGGGTAAGGGCTCGTAGACACCACCCTGCAAAATGAAGCAGGAGGTAACCACTCCTACAAGGAAAGCCATACAGCTTGATGATGAATGCAAAAGGTTGCAAGCAAACCCTTGCAAAAAGATGTATGCAACACTCTTTAATTCTTATTCCATCATTTGAAAAAAGGCTGTAAGTATAGCACTTAGAAGATGTCCTATATATCTAAATATCTTCCCATATCGTAGGTAAAGAGGAATTTCTCATATCTGCAATCTGTCTGCATGTTGGGAGCTTCTTTGGTTCAAAAGTGGAACTTGTATAGTGCAAAAAAGAAGTGGAATGAGGAAAGATGGATAAAAGATTCAAAGTTTAATGTGGCCAGTAAAGCTGTCTACTCATCATTTACAATATCATGATACCTAATGCAGTTACTTTTATTGAAGGAAAAAAAAAGAAAACAAGGAAGTATTTCCATCTGTTCTAAGGGTAGAAGATGAACTGGTCCTGTCCCGCAGTCCACGGAAAAACAGCTGAAGCTTCTTACAGACCTAGGTAATGATGTGTCATTCTTGTTTCCAGCCATTTCTATGGACATATTCCTTCATTGAAAAGAAATGCCAGAAGCCAGTAAGTACCTGCTGCTGGTACAGTATTCTCACTATGAAATCAACCAAGCTTGCATTCATAAAGATGTTTTATTTAAACACTCCCAGTTATGCCTTTTCCCAATTTCTTCCTCGTAAGCATTTCTCTAAATAAATAACAACTCAGTGACCATACAACTCTTAGAAGGGAGAAGATGATGATAGGTAATGTAGTTCTGCACAAAAGAAGTAAGAGCCACTAAACAGTGTTTTATTTAAATGTCATTCTTTATATAAAAACACTGAAATTCAAAGCTCTTTGAAAACTGCCTGTCCATCCACATTTGCCTTCTCTTCCACTTTATTTTATTCCTCTTAAAATAAGTCACTCCCAGCCACCTACATTTCTGTGCTTTTGCTTTAATCACTGAGACCCTCCATCTCCCATCTTGAAGTACACAACACTTAGAAATATGATTGTTAGCTGTTCCTTCACCTCCCCTACCCCCCTCATTTCTTCCATGTCAAAGAAAAATATTCCTCCCAGACAGCACGGATTTCCTCCTGACCAAATTTTTCTCTGCCTCCACCACAATACTTGCGCATTGTTTTTTGTCTGCTCTGGTTACATCCTATTTGGAAACTCATTCCCTTTTACTCTAGACCCAGCTCCTAATTACATTTTACCATTCAAAAGTACAGGCAGGAGTAACACTGAAGTAAGGGGTCAGATACACTTTCATAACAGTAAAAGCACCACATTTATGCAGCAAATTTCTGCACTATATTTCATTTGCAGTAAATATGATACATATGTCTTTTTACAGCTACACATTTGATTTCAAAAAGCAGGAGAAACATGTAAAAAGTTCACCAAAAGTGAAAACAGAAAATTTGAACAAGTAAATAAAGTGACCAGTTGGAGTGATAATATTTATTTTAATTTCATTTTTCAGGCTCTTTTTCTCTACTCTTTTCCAGCAACATATCTATTTCTCAACTTATTTTTTTCTGATTAAACAAGGCTCAGGGAATTAACACAACCAGGCAAATATGCATCTCTTCTGCAATTTGTGCAGCGCTCAGATTCACTTATGGTTTTGTGAGGTTAAGAATATTTAGTCTCACTAAAACTTATGATTTGTCTAATGCCTGAGACCAGAGCAGGGTTAATGGTAAATGTCTGCTCACTTTTTGCACTGAGTTCAGAGGTGGAGGCTGATGCAGAGAAGCCTGTCTACAGCCCCTGCTTGTAAGGCAGACAAAAACCCCAAACCACCCCTGCACCACTGTGCATAAGCCTGCCAAAGCCTTTCTGTTTGCTTTCAGGGGTTAGAAGCCAGAATTATTTTCATAGAATGGAGGGTTCTGAGGACTGGCATGCAAATGTTCATAACCACTGTCCCACTTTGCTCCAGTTCCTGTTTATTACTTCTGATTCTTCGCAGTATCAGTAAATCCCTTCAAGGCTTCTGTTATTATTGAAGACGAGCCCACCTGGGAATGTTTAGGTCCTTTAGTAATAGCCTTAGGCCTAGATCTAATGTCTACTGAAAAAGGATTCACTGCTTAAAGGAAATACTGATGACAATTCGTTAGGGCATCATAAAAAAATCTGTTTCAGCTTAGAAAAAAAGCTGCTAGATATGTGAACAAATATTATAGGTTAGCACTTACTGTATACAGACTGCAGGATACACAGAGTTGTCCTGTAGTCCAATCTTCCTTTAGATGTTTGCTAAGCCCTTAAAACAAACAAAAAAAAAGTAAAAGAAAAGAAAGAAAAAAGAAAAGGACTTCATAATATTTTAAACTATAATATAAATCTACTGATCTGCTATTAATACAATTCCTGTGCTGTCTGAGGTTTGAGACACACATGTGTAATTCTTCAATGGCATTCTCTGTGTTATCTGGAAGGTCTCTCATTGCTGCTGCATCAATGCAAACCAGACTACACCCAGGCGAACAAAGGAAATTTAACTTTCATAAGTTGGTTTTAAAAATGCATTTACTTTGACTGCACTGAAAGAATCTAAAAAAAGATGAAAAGCATCTTTAGCATGCCCAAAACATCTGGTTTCATATTTTGAGACCAAAAGGAAATTGCACGAAGACTAAAATCTTGTTTTGATTTATATTATTATTGGAGGGCTGAGAAGCTGCCAGTCATAAAATAAAATTTTATTATGATAAATAAATAAGGAAAACAATCTGACAAAACATGTTGTGGAACAAAGCTCCATTTCAAGTTTAATTAACTGATAACAATGTTTATGATAGAAGAACTGTGCCACCAATTATACAGCTAGTAAATGCATGCTGCCAAGGCAAACACTGGCCTATAAAATCCTGGCTAAAAAGGTTTCTCCCCCAGCAAAATACTTCCAAACACAAAAGAAAAGGTATTCTCCATGTAGTAAATCATGCAGTAATTAAGACCCTCTTTGAAGACGTTTATTAGTCTTTATAGATTGTATGACAATTGCTCTGCTTCAATTGCACATTGTAAATTGCACAATAGTAGTAGTTCCTGCTCTCTAATATACCTACTGATAGTGCCTGGAGAAGCTGACAGTTTAGAAATTGTTACAGGAAAGATGTATCTGTAGGGAGACTAGTAAAAAATAAATATTTTCAGCTCTGCAGCACTTTGCCTTTTTCCAAAACCTTGTATGCAATTATAACAAAGTGTTCCAGCAAGAAGATTATTTTAGAAACATGAAGATCAGCTGCGTACTGCAGGGAGAAGTGATCCTTAATCATACATGTAAGAGTTCAGCCACTTTTCTGGTTACAGAGGCTTGCATCTAAATTTGCTACATATTTCCAGTCCTTGTGGTTTAAAGATGCTGGGATCACAGCCATGATATGCACTACAAATCTTTAACTTTCAGTTTATACTATACTATAATTTGCCATTTACTATATAAAATGCAACATACAAAATACAAGATTTTGTATTACAGATATTATGAATCATTTGCTAAAATAATGCTGACATGTCTGTGGATAGGTTAAAAAGCTTGGCTCATATTCGAGACTACTCCTTTTTCAACTTCTGTAATAACAAACCACATTTAGGAAGCCCTGAATTTGGCTATCTGCAGGAACAGTACATTAACTATTCTGATCACATGCTTTATCACAGCTTTTCACCGCATTAACTGTAACTGAGCAGTGAACTATTGGCCAGACTACAACCCCAGTACAAGTCCTGCTTGTCCCTTCCCATCTCCCTTGCCTCCTGTTTTTCAGCTTAAAAACACAGCTCTGTCAGAAAGCAAACAAACAAAACACCCCATTCAAATTGTAAGTTAAATAACATAGGAAGGAAATCTTTCAAATGTTTCCCAAAAGAAAACATATAGTGGCATTTGTATATATTGACAGTAAAGGTCTTCAAACTGAATGGAAAAATCTCCTTTGTCAAAGTCAGTGCTTAGTAACACGGTAAACATTCAAAAGAAGACGAAGTTGTTGCAAAAAACTTCTGTGGTTTTACGTTTACATACATTTACTTCAAGGGGGGAAAGAAAAGATCAAAAGCATTCTGAAGAGTATTTGCTGCTTTAGTAGTAAGTCCAAAATACTTGGAATTTATATTTCCCAACTTCTTTCTTGATCCACATGCGATAATTCTTCCCATGTCTGCATTTTGCTATTGCTTCTTTACCTGTCTTGTTTCCTCTCCTATTCTGCTTGAAATATGATAGTCTCTTCATTTGCCTAGTTTAGGGCTGTTTTTTATTTCTTAGGTGCATGTAAAGCTCTCACTTTTTTCCACTGGTTAAAATGAACCCAGGGAATGTATGCTTCATGTGGTTTCTTCTGAGTACATGTGCATGTAACTTAACATCCTCTTCCCAGTCCTGGAGGGAATTACTTCTGGCAGGTTTCGACTCATTATCTTGAATCTTAATCAGCTGATGAAAAAAAAAAATAGTTCCATCAGCTGATGAAGTCCCAGAGTAATGAGTCAAAACATCCTGATCAAGACTCCCAGCTGCACTGAATGGGACTCTACAAGTTATACATATCCTCACTGCATTCTTACAATCAATTAATAAATTCCCCTCTTCTCTGCACCCCTCAGAAGTAAACAGCTACAGGATATTAGATAATATGGAAGATTATTTTCGCCTTCAAACATTTGGTGTGTTACTCGTGTAAATCTCCAGAAGAGGTTTTGCAAATCTTACCATGCTTAACTTCTCGAAAACAAAGTGAGAAAATATGTTGTTGACTTTGAAAGGCAGTCCAATCATTGAAATGGCCATAAGGATCTTTAAAATATATTCTTAATACTACAATTGACTGAAACTTCTCAGTAAAGTTTATGGTTTTGGGTAGCACATTTTCCAAAAGGAAAAAAAGAAGGAAAATATTTTCATTCCCAAAAGGGTTTGCATGTAAGACTTACATAATTAGAATGAGAACACGTACATGCTAAAGTAGAAAAGCAAAAATAAATTGCACACAAAATTCTGAAAAATGTACAAAAAGTGAAACAAAAAAAACCAAGGACAAATACTCTTTTAATATTCTATGATAGTAACTGTAGGTGTTCAATATAAACATAGTAAATAAACAAGTGTAGCACAACTATTTCTTTTTAAATCAACTATTCAATCAAGCCAGTACATAAATATCTGGGGGAAAGAGCCTATAGATTTCATATCCCTTTTGATTCCTTGATGCTGCTCTGTGTCCAAATAGCCACATTGCTCCCTCCTTTCTCTTGGAGTCATAGCTATGTGGCAATTGGCACAGTAATAATACCACACAGTTATCCCTATATTAGTGACCTCCAGGCTGCATTACTGCAACTCAAATCTAGAAATTAAGCCATATGGCCTGAAAAAGCTCCACATGAGACAAAATATGACAGAATATCTGCTTAAACAAGCAAATTGCCACATTTATCCACTTCAAGGTCTCTATCTTGATATTTAAACCACTCAATGTGATATGAAATCTCTGTGTGTCTACCTACAGGATCACCTCTGTCAACATGTCTCCATGTCCTTTGTGCCCTGAAACAATGAAACTGCTGGAGATAAGGAGGAAATATGAAGTGGAATACTCAGAATCTTCACAGAAGCCACATAAAACTTCAGGTTTCACATGTCACTGACAAAAGCTATTAGAAACTGCAGATCTACCTCAGAACTCATGGCCCCATGCAAAACTCATCTCCGACTTGTCTTTCCCTTCACCCACACAAATGTGAATCAAGCTGTTTTTCCTCTAATCCAGTATGAAAGAGAAATTGTTATTGTTATTGTAGTGATGATGAATAAGAAGAGCGGAAGAAAGGAGGACATGTTGATCACATGGCTCTCATCTGGGGTGACATTAAGAGAAGTTAAACAAAACTAAAATGAATTTCAAAATTTCATGAACAAACTGCAAGTCAGTACTATTTCTTATATGAAAAACTTTGCTTAGTTGTCTGTAACCTCTCCAGCATTGTCCCATTAATGATTTTTTCTGAGCAACAGCAAGCTCCAGCCAAATCTTCATTATCCTCTATCTGACAACTACTATAGTCAAAAGAAGAGACAGAAAAAACAGAATGCAAAGTACAGAGGAAACTGCACTTAAAAAGCCTGAGAAATCTCAAGCATAAGCACTGTAAAAATGCGGCACTCAGTTGTAAGGATGTAGGTAAAAAGATGTCCCCAAGGCAATCAAGAGGTTTGAATTTCTAGGATATAATGCTGACAATAGCCAAATAAGACTGGCATGATCTGAAATGTCATAAATATTATTGCTTGCAATGTCACTGCTATTGTATATACTATTTAAAAAAAAATTAATGATACAATAACTTTGGATCTTTTACATGTTAAATGCTACAATAAGCAGCATATAAGAATCAGAAAACTGAAATAAGGATTGGACTTTTACAGATTTTTTTTACCCTGATTTACATTCTGTGTCATCACACTGGCTGTTGTGACATTGCATATCTAATCAGGCTAGAACTGGCTGCTTTTAACTAGAATAGGATCTGAGACTGCTAATTTACCCTTGTTATTGACTTCACAAGCTCTTACTGCTGTCTTATGACTTGGTAACAGGGGTCACCACCTGATTGAGATCCCAGTTGCATGCTTATGATTTGACAGTCTTTATTTGACACCTGGGTACTTCACTAGGTGATTAAATCACTCCAAGTAATTCTGGAATGTCCACATATGTTTGTACATGTACAAAACTTAGCACTGACAGATAGGGTGTAAGCCTGTCTGTCTGGACTCCTGGTGTTATAGCGGCTCAGAGTTCTTTTAGCTCAGCAATATGATAGTTCTTAGTCCCAAAATGATAAACTCAGGAAGCTGGTTTGCAGCCACCGTTTTCTACTCCTTACTTGGGTAGGGATATGCTATTGCTAAATTCAGCACTAGAATAAGCAGGTATCTATGTCACTCGTTGGGATATCAGTTGAGTTTATTTACTTTGATGCATCCTCCTGCTTTTGCCATGGCATTTCTGAGTTTCCTGGCAGTTATGCTGTTCCAGCTGTGATACATCTACCTATTACATAAAGCCTCTCTTCTTCGGCCCTTTTAAGATCTTCCTTATTATGCTCTCTAAAACTGAAAAGTGAAAGAAAAAGCACTCATACACAATGAACACAGATACCTATCTCTTTGTAGCCAAAAAAAAAAAAAAAAGAAGACAAAGGAAGATATGTTGTCGGGGTCTTGTGGCTAACCTTAACACACTCTTATAGGCAGAATACCTAAGTTCCTAATATTTGCATAGAAAAAAGTATCTTTCTTTAGAGGAATTCCTTTTGTTTGTAAGTCAATAATTAGACATAGGAATATACCTCACAACCACAGAAATGAAGAGAGAGCAATTTAATGCTATTAGTCCTCTTGATTCTGTCTGGGTGGCAGCAGGTGTTACAGTTGGGACTACTAGATAGATAACATGTCTTCACACATGGGAATGTGACAGCACACAGAGCAAAAAGCATGCCTCGTGGAAGGTGATTCCTTTTTTTCTACAGCTGAAAACAAAGTAATGCAGGTCTGAAAAAGGGGAAAATGCTGTGAAAGAAAGGTAAATAATTGCCCCTCTGGGTTTTCATACACAATTTACCTCACATGTGCAGCAATGCCTGAAGCTAATCTCTCAGTACTTTTTGTAGCTCCAGTTAGAGTGATATTTGGCAGCTGTTAGATGAATCTGGCTTATCTGTTGCCAAATGCGTGCAGTACGTGTGTGTGGCAACTGCTGTCTTCACCAAAAAAAGATTGGCTCAACAGTATTTGTCATATTTTCCTTCTACTCTTTCTATCCCCAGGAATATAACTTTTCTCTATTGCTAAACATATTATTTTTCAGTCTTTATCTGGCTACAGTAATAGAGGCTGAACTGCTTCACTGTCCCACAAAACCTGTAGCGTGGTCTCAGTCTGGCAGCTTCTCTGCAGACTTCCTCAAACCTGACTTAGCAAAAAACTACTTTCCTGCTTTTTTATCCACTAGATTACTGCTTTTTGAAATTGTCTATAATAATTTTGACTATGCTGTTTTTCTACTTACTGAAGTGCAGGGTCTGATAATGTAAAAAACAGTTCACTCACCTCCAGGGTTTTCCACCATATAGCTCTACTTGTCCCATTGCTCAAACCAATGGGTTACCAGTATGAAACTGGTGTGATCCCCTAACCACTTCTGACTGTGTGGAAAAAGTGCATTGAAGTTAGCAAGGCATGGTCATTTTGAATAAACATCTCTTCTACTCTGGAGGTGCTTTTACCTGTAATTTGGCCAATTTTAGTAAGCAATGTAGAGGCTTGGAATAGCCATCTCAGCCCATTTTAAATAATGAAAATAAGTCATAAGAATCGTGTTTTAAGAGTGACTATCCCTGTCACAATGAATCACTGAATCACAGAATCACGAAATCACAGAATCACAGAGTAAGCTGAGCTGCAAGGGACCCACAAGGATCATTGAGTCCAATTCCCAGCCCCTCATAGGACCAACCCCAAGAGCCACACCATGTGCCCAAGAACATTGTTCAAAGGCTTCATCAACTCTGTCAGGCTGGTGCTGTGACTATGTCCCTGGGGAGCCTGTTCCAGTGCCCAACCACTCTCTGGGTGAGAAACGTTTTTCTAATATCCAACCTAAACCTCCCGTGACACAAGTTCAGGCCATTCTCTCAGGTTTTGTCCTTAACTGAAAGATTGGAGTGGCATCTCAAATGTAGGTGCTTTAAATTTGTGTTGACCTGGCTCAAACCCGAACACTGGTTGGGATCACCAAGTGTGCTAATCCACACTGCAAGAGACCAGGAAAGCTGCAGGGGCCCTCCTGGGTCTCCTTTCACTGCTTTGAGTGAGAAAGGTCCTGTGTCCCATGGAGCCAGGGCAAGAGATTCTCCCCAGGCTACAAGGAGAAACAGAATCAACCAATCTGCTAAAATTACAAGTTTCTGAATTTCAAATGTTAGCAGACATGATCTTGGTAGTTTTATAGGAGCACAAGAAGGCCACCTGGGGTCAAAGCAAGATCTCTGCCAGTAAGTAGTCTATCTTTATAAATAAGGTATACCTAAGGAAAGGAGTATAAGAAATTGAGCTAATCCAGGTTTTCTGGTTATGTTCTGTGCTGGAAATAAATATTAAAAGGTCCTCTGCTTCTATTTCCTCTGTACCATTCTTTCAGCTTTTCTCATTTTCAGAGGCATCCACACTTCCACAGACTTAGGTTAATAATGGATATTTCAATATTTTTTAAGGCCAGAAATTTGACATTCAGAACCAATGTTAAACAGAATTAAGCCACCACAAGGTCACAGTTTATCCAAGTTTCATCATTAGAAGCCTGGCTGAGAAAATAGCACAAGTATTCCACAGTATTTTTGCAATTCTTAATCTCTCTGTCTCTACCAGCCTTAAAATAGTCAAAATGCAGGTGACTTTTCAGTGATTCCCAGCCACAGCAGCAACCATAGTTTGCAAAAACTAACACATTTTATGGAGACAAACAGCAGATTTTTGTAGGTCTTATCAAACTATATTAAACAATTTTATTCCAGCTTTTCCAAAGCAGATGACTAGCAAACACTCTTCCAGATATGTCCTGCATGGTATCTGCTAATATTCATACACTGCTAAAATTATTTTGACCTATGGAACTATGTACAGTAACTTGGAGTCCCAGTTAAAAATAATGATGTTAATATTAATTCATTTTGAAATGTGGATGGTAAAAGCTATATATTCCAAATAGAATAAAAAACAAGCTAGTGAGGGGGAAAATGTTTTTAAGAAAGTACCACTAAAACCTGTGTCTGATCTTTCATGAAACTGAGCCTCTCTTGAAAGGGGTGTTGAATAATTGATGTGATCACCACAGTCTTCAAGGATGTAGGCAAGCAGAGCAATATCATACACTTAAAGGTTTTGGCACTGGCCCTTGTGTCATATTTATAAATTGCTGCTATGAGCAACAAATTGGGTATGTCTCTCTTCTATGACAGTGTTCCTACTCTCAAAAAAGCTGTGCAGAAACTTGTTGCACTCCAACCACTTTAATCCATGCTTTAAATATTCACATGTAAGAAGTTCACAGGTTTCATGTCCACGGGCACAGTTGGCTCTTTCTCACCCAAAACAAGATGTATGGAGCCTAATCTCAGGTTATTGGATCAGGTCCTAAGGTGAAGCAACATCCTGGCATGTTGGAGTAGAAAATAGCTATGAGCAAGTCCTGAGAAAGAGCAGTTTCTGAACATGCAGTCTATATTAGAAAGCCTGTTCTTGAAGCCACTCTTATCTAAACAAATTATTTTCCCACAACAATTTGGTAAATTGTTTGATATGCACTGGAGTTTGTCTACCTGTAGAAAGAGACTTGAAAAACTCTTTAATGTGTCCAAAAAATACTGAGGTAAGTTGAACCCTCTTACGCATCAGCAAATAGCTGTGTGTCACTGTATGAACATCTCATTGTAACACTCCTATCTGCAATGGCAAATCGCAGCAAGTCAGATGCCACTCTTAGCAAAGTTAGTGAGAGCATTTACATTGATGTCAATGGGAGCGTTTATATTCATCTCAAAGGAAGGAAGATTGGACCACCAGTGGAGAGATATCATTCTTCCAGAAATGAATCTAAAGTACACTAAAAGCTGTAGGAATGTCCCAGACCTTCTTTGCTTGAGCTTGCATATGTTTTAGAGGTATGGTTCTGACATTAGTGTTTTAAAAATGTAATGCAGTGTTCTTTGCATAATATTCAGGCCTATTGTCTGCTCTCATTTTTACATAGAACACATTGTAGGCATCTGCATTTCATAATTTCCATCTCAAGTAAGTTGGTTCTGTTCAGGTAGTCTTTTATTTTACTTGAATAATGTATATCATAAATGAAAAGTAAGTTCAAATAAACTTTGCAAGAAAGTTCTCCACCCTTATACAAAAGGAACGATCAGAAGGTTAAGAGAAAAAAATAATGGCCTATATCTGGCTTCAAAGATTTTAAACAGAAAATGCATAGAAGATACCTTGAGAAGAAAGGGTACTTATCTGATTGGATTAATGCATCCGTATAATTAAATGTGTATAAATTTTACAAGATAAAGATGCTGTGGACTTTAGTCTTCCTTAGAAAAGAACCTGTCCTGTCCAATCAATGCCATCTAAGTAAAAAGGTGATAATGAAAATAACCCATTCTTCTGCAAGCACTTCAAGTACGGCTCCTCAGAGTCTTCACATATTGTAGGACTTAGAGATAGCTATCTGCAACTGAATCATTTCAGAGAGCTTAACATAGCTCTGTAGATTGTGGAAGAGAGTTAAAAAATTATAAGAGTAAAGAAAAAAAGCACTGAAATCAACACTGAAGAATTTTCTCTTATTTTTTTTTTTCTGAACTTCTTTTTCTGAACTGATTTTGCTGAATATTGAGATCTTCAGTACAAAGCAGGAAGAAAAGTAAAAATTCTATTTCTGCCATCCTTCCCAGCCAGCCTCAGTAATTCCCCAGTGTGCTCCGTGTTTCTATTTCATGTCAGCTTCATTCATCCTTTTTCCATCCCTCCACTCTGAAGACAGTATGCCAGAGAGACTATGATTTTGTGTCCATGCAGTTGATGATTATGCATTCATTGTCTCTGAAACAAATATGCAGATGTGTTACATTTGGTCAAGCACAAAGTGGCACAAAAAATCACAGGTTTTGGGTAGGTCTGAACCACTTGTGGTCTCCAAGGTGTGCCATCAAATGTTGTGCAGACTCTACTAATGAATCCTCTTGTATTTGAAGGTAGGCCAGGACAGAGAAGCCTGACTGTTTTGTGTTTAACAGAGCATTAAAATTCCTCCTTTAGCAGAAGTCAAGAAGCAGAATTAATAAACATCAGGCTGGAAGAAGGTAGAACTTGCAGCCTAGCTCTTGCTATAGCTATATTCCTGGGACAGGTTCTGTCAACAATATGGGAGCCATGGATTGAAAAGACTTTCCTAATGAGCAGTGACCAACATCCAGATTGTCCTTTTGCCAGGACAGGAATTTATTTCATATTGTAAAGCAATGATTTTGTGCAGCTTCACATCATACTTCAGGCAAGAAGGCAAGGAGGATTTTAATTAATGAAAATCTGAATTTCAGCAAACATATGTAGAAGCAATTATTTGCCTACATTCTGTATATGACCTTAACGTATTAGGGGTGAAATGTCCTTGCAAGTTCTGTTAGTACTAGCCATTTCAGAATCTTGGATACAACTGGTCTTTCATCTTCTTCATTTATATATCATTTATAAACTTTGCAGTGTGGGAAATCCACTGTGTGAAAAGTAGTGGGTAGGTAGGTAGCAGTACTGCACAGTTGGATGGCTCTCACAGCAGTTGCTGCTTTAAAAGTACACACACACTTGCACACAGTGCCACCCATAAAGTTCCCCTTTATAATTTCAGGAACAATTGAGTAGAAGCCCTTATTTTTAACAATTAATAGTTTCTAATCTTCTAGAGACAGAAACTTGCACTGCCATTAATTCGTCTGCAGACTTCACATTGCTTTGAACAGGAATTATGCAAGAAAGTCAATTGCAGGAATAGACATTTCATAGCAGTTTAAATGAAATGAGCTTTTGCAACGAAGAAATGAACACTGAAGCCAATCTAAGCCAAGAAAGGCACATTGATATCCTGAGTGAGAGCTGACCTGAAAGGATAGAACATCAGGTGCAATTGTAATTTTTCAGTTTTAAGAGACAGATTAAGTACTGAAAGCAGTTGGCAAAATGATAGAGATTATTTACAAGTATTTTTGGTTTTTTCTTGAGCTGAGTCTTGTTCTGAAGGTCAAGGGACAATCCTGCTGCTGCTCAGAAAGACCTTTATGGACAAAAGACTGAGCCATATTGCTGGTAATGTTCAATGTTTTAGTTTGGCCTTTGTGTAACAACTGATCAACCACCCAACACCAGCCTTCTAGACCACCTAAAGGAAAATGGAAAGGCAGCCTGAAAACATCTGTTTTTTCAGTAGATGTTTCTCCTGCCCTGACTCTCAGTGTTGCTTCAAGGGCATTGAGTTTATTTCCTTAGGGAACAAGTTACTGGGCTCATGATTTAATAAAGTCCAGAAGATCAGCTGTTCACACATCATGATCCCCCCCACTCAGTAACGTCTGGGAGTCACAGAAATGCTCTGCAGCTGAATGGACAAAGTTTTCCCAGTGAAGACCTTCTCATTGCAAGGGTGGACCCTTTCTATCTGTCCACACAAGCTATGATGGGGAGTGAGTGTGAAGAGCAGCAAATAAATTCAAGTGTTACACTACTTTTCAGGGCAAAACCCAGTACATATTTGTCCTCAGATCAGGTCACAGTGGAGACTCTTGCCCCAGACTCAACTCACAAGCCTAGTGCTGTTGTGATGAGATCGAAGAGGACATAGAAATTATCTAAGTGTGATAAAGATTAGAGGTTTCTAAATAATTCCTGGAGGATGTCATAGACAACTCCAGGTGAAGGTATGTGACACATCTGTTTGACCTTCAGGAAGAAAAAGGCTCAGTATGTCTTCATGATTGCAGTACTTAATATTACTTTTATATTGTTAGATTGACCGTGATACATACAAAACTCTGCCTCTTAGAATAAACCAAGTTATGAGGTCCTATGTCCTCAAAATCAGTCCCCTTTAATGTTTCACATAAAACATCTCAAGATTACCTCACATTGCATGAACCACACAAAATCATAAGTGGATCCTGAAAAATGTGAGATGAAAGTATTTTTCTAACTATGGTCCTATGGTACAACAGGAAAAAGAAAAGCAAACATGTCAAAATTAAAAAGCAAAAATAAACAAATACTTTCCACCCCCAATCCCCAAAAGAAGGCAAAACATTAGGTCAAGATTTCTTCACTTGGGAGAGGTCTTCTGGATAGTTACTTATGAGGATTTCCACTTCTCAGTGGTGGAACTGTATTACAATAATTGGGTTTCTGGGTAGAAAATGTGACACACATAAGGACAGGTTTCTGTCTATATGCAAGCACTCTTTAGTTTTTGAAACATCCCTCTCTTAAAAGCTGTCATTAAAGACTGAATTTTTGTGTCTTGCAACAAAAAAATGTAAATATACAAAGTGAATAGATTTATTATTATAGCTTAATTCAAATAAGCTTAAGAGTGTTGCCTGGTTTTGTCCTATCTGATATAATTTTTTGGAGTAATATGCTCCATAGAGTAACTGAATTAGTAAAAGCATACCATATGAATCATGATCTTTTTCAAATAATATTACAGTCTGAGAAAACATTGTCACTGTCTAGCATGTCTTCCGAACAGGAAATCAGAAAGAACCCTGAAAAAAATCCTGCTTTATAACATATTATTATACTTTACACTCCAGTGGTCTTTTTTAACTGTAAGACACTTGGCAAACATGAGACAAGACGTTATAATGAACTTCCTCTCTGATTCATGACACTTTTTTTACCCAAGCGGCTGATAGAGTAATTGATAGAAAGAGGTGAGTAGCCTTTCTATTTTAATGAATGGAGTTATGATGCTGTTCAGTCTGGAGCTCAAATAAGGAATTAAGATTGATTTGTGGGGAAACCGTAAGACAGTGTCAGAAGTATAAAAAAGCAATTTTTTAGCGTTCCTTAAACTCCACTTCAGATATCCCAAGGATTTGTTATTTCACTAAACAACTGAAAAGAACTGACAGATAGATAAGTGAATCTTTCTTAAGTGGGCAGTTTTGCTGCTCTTTAAGAAAAGATAAGAATTATGCTCATACCAACCAAAATGAGGTATCTGGGATACCTCTCTGTGGCAGACTGCATTTCCTGGTCAGACACAAAGTGTGGGAGGGAAAATGTTCTGCCTTGAGTGGAAGAGCTCTGTTGTTTCATCATCTAAATTCATTCATTCCTGCACAAAAGTGGGACTCACTTCCCTTACCTTTAACCATCTTAATGTTAAATGTTTGTTTTACGCTAGTCATCTAGGCTGCCTCTATAATTAATGGGTACAGATAAGCACTTCTAGAAGGCAGTCATCCTATCCTAAAATAGCTATCTTAGATAGCAGTATATTCCTAGGTAAATTAGCCACCTTAAACTGCTTAATTCTGTACCTAAATTAGGTAAAATGAATCTCAAACCAAGAATTAGCAAACAATAGCAAAGCCAGAGCTAGTACTGAGACTTGCACAGTAAGAACACAAGTATCTGTTGAATAGAAAGCACAACTGTCCAAAGTCTTCTATGAAAGCAGAAGAAATTGACACTTAGCAAACTTGCCTGGGCTGGTAGAAACTCCCCATGCTACAGGAGTCTTGTGAGCAGTAAAACACTAGTGCTGACAGAGAGATCCATAGTGGATAAACCAGTGAAAGCTTTTACAAAAAGCAGAACTAGTATTTTAAAAACCCCATATTTTGCATTAAACTGTGGTTTGTACTCAGTGTAACTCCACCTGCTAACAGTGTCAGGCCTTCAACACGAAGGAAGATTCTGCCAAAATACCTTGTCCTGATCCAGTCTCCAAAATCTTTGCATTTAGAGCAATAGAGCCAATGAGATAAGAAGACCAGAATGTGTAGAAGAAGTCACATACCTTGGGCCAGGTATGAGCTGCCAAAATGGGAAAGCATGTGGTATGGAGCGATGGTATGGCTTCTGGTCATGGATACTGCCCACAGCTTAGCCACAATAAGGAAGATAAGATTCTTGGAAAATAACTCAAATTTCATATGCTCTGTATAAAAATGACTTGCCTGAGGAGATGAGTTCAGAAGTAGGCATTTAACCCATGTCCCTGGGAGATTGGGTGCATATCAAGTGATAAGAGGAGTGCAGTATGATGAAGTAAGTTACTCAGCTGATTGTTTCAAAGGCACAGTTTTATGTTTATGTGGGAAAACATCGCATTTTGAAGTCTAGTTGTTGACATCAAAGAGTTATAGATGGAACCAGGTCTGAGTCTTCCTGTGTTTACACAGCTGTGAGTAAAAATACTAAAGAAACATAATGCCCTTAGATAACCAAACCTGACAGGGTTTTCTGTGGACACTGGGTACAGACATGGGTGCACTTGCTCTGCCCCCCCTGAAAGAAGAGTGTGCCTGGGAGAAGGGGTGCCTTGCTGGGAGAGGCAAGGAATGTGTGAGGCTACTACCTTCACACAACATCCAGAATGGGTCTGGCCAGCGTGTTGTTGACTTGGAGTGGAGGCAATGCAACACTTCTCTGCCGCGGGTAAAAATCGTGGGTAACTGGAAGTCTTTGGTGGCGATTGCCTGACCTGAGAGAATCAATTCAAGCCTCGCCCAGTCCCCTTGGGGGAGTCGCAGCTGCCTTAATTCTTCCATACTGGTGTTTGCATTATTCATGCATGCAGTTTCACTGAGGCAGTAGAAATGAAGAGATGAAGAAGGGTTCTTTTCTGCTTGAGTCCAGATGATTTTATTACTGGAGTTGCAGACAGGCAGTGGATAAAAGACAACCTGAGGCTGGCAGGAGCCAGCTGTTATGCCAGGGAGGTGAGGGGAAGGGAGTCGGGACAGAGCCAATGGCTGCAGAGGATGGGAATGACTGTCAGGGGCATTGTCCAGTCACGCTGCTGTCTGCACAGAGCAGAGCAGCCAATGGACTGCCCTTTTGGATGGGGACTGCCGGCCCTGCCAGTCCGGCGGCTCCAGGAGGAGCTCCTTCATGGTAGGTGTGGAGAAGAGCCAGTGACACAGCCCCGGGCCCCCCCATGAGGGTCCATCCCCGCGGTCCGGCGGGGTGGGGCCAGGCCAGACTGTTGGCTATCCCCAGAGGCACTGCAACACTTCTCTATATACTTTTACTGTTATGTATGGAATTGAGAGAAGAACTTAGTTCAATACAAATGTTAATACTGAAGCAATAGGAATCCTACTTCATTTCAACACCCCAAAAGAGCCAGGAGTCTGGCCAATCCCCAAAGCATGCCCTATCTGACATCACTGAAGAGGGACAGCAATTTCTGGGTCAATTACTCATGAAATAAGTGTTTCTAAAAAAGGTGGAACAACCCAGCCTCTGATTCTCTCTTTCCACAGACTGGAAAAGAAGGTCTGGACTAGAGAGCCAGCCCTTAGAAAGTTAACATCAGCTGAGATGAATCCAGACCATAGCATTATTTTAATGCAAAGATGTATCAGTAATCTAACAATAAGAATTATTCTAAGGCTCTTGTAGTTTCCTCAAGCCAAATGTCACAACCCCTGGAAATTCAGTGCTCACCTTAGGCATAAAAGGTATCTCAATGTACTTGGGTACAGAAATGCAACTAAGGCATGTGAATAACTTTAACTGCTCTCTGAAGTACTGCACAGAAATACACAACATGATTGTAGTGTCAAATTAGACCAACTGATTTGTAAAGCCATATTACATAACTTTTTATACCTCACAAATGTCCAGGCACAAATAAAAACTTAATAACTTATTCCCATACATTTTTTATACTAATGAATTCCTTGCCTTACTTACAAGTTTTAGAATAAAATTTTATACATCATTACTGATAATAATTTGGTTATATGCTGTATCAAGTTACATTTCATACGTCAATAAACACACACCACTGTAGTAAGATTAAAGCAGAACAGGGTAGGAACACATTCATATTCATGCATAAGAGCTGAGGGAGACCAATAAAAGGAGAAATTGTTTGTATGGTCTAAAATTAGTATAACAACCATTTTCTGGCCCTCTCTGTACAGGGACAGCTCCACAGAGTGTGACAACAGATGAAAAAGTGATACAATCAACAGAAGTGTGGTATTTTTTTAATAAGTTTTTGCCTAGTGCAGAAGGAAAGAAAATATTCCTGAATAGATAACTTGTGTCCTTGGATTTTAAGGACCATGAGCAGCAAGAGTCATTTTTATGACATAATTTTTCTTAATCTGGTTAATGTTTGAATAGGAGATAAATAGCTTTATAATGAATAATAATAGTTATCACATAAATAATTGCTTAAAGCAATTTTTTGGCTGTTATGGAAATTAGGATCTAAATTATCTTAAAATAAGGAGATTCTGACAATATATAAAAGGATTTTGAGGGAAGGTCTAAAAAGCCATGAAGTAGTATCAAAGATTATATGTCAGTTGTGCCTGTGTTTTGTGTTGCTAAATGAGACAGGGTGGCATATTAGAATACTTTTTAGGTTTTATTTAAGTTTCTGAGAAGTGAAACTTTTATATACTTTTGCTGGAAATGTTTATTTTTGCCTAATGAAAAGCATTAAAATGGCCCAGTGGAAAAGGATCTGGGGTTGCTGGTGGGCACCTCTATGAACATGAGCCAGCATGTGCCCAGGTGGCCAAGAGGGCCAATGGCATTCTGGCCTGTTTCAAAAATTGTGTGACCAGAAGGAAGAGGGCAGTGATTGTCCCCCTGTACTCAGCACTGGTGAGGACACACCTCAAATCCTGTGTTTACTCAGGAAGGACACTGAGGTGCTGGAGTGTGTCCAGAGAAGGGCAACGGAGCAGGTAAAGGGTTGGGAGCAGAGGTCCTATGAGGAGCACCTCATGGAGCTGGGGGTGTTAATCTTGGAGGAAAAGAGGCTCAGGGCTGTCCTTATCAATTGGGAGTTGTGGCAAGGTGGAGTTCGATCTCTTCTCCCTGGAAAATAGCAGCAAGACAAGAAGACATAGACTGAAGCTGCATCAGGAGAGGTTCAGGTTGGACAACAAGATTTTTTTTCATCAAAAGGGTGGTTAAGTGTTGGAATGGGCTGTCCAGGGAGTGGAGTCACCATCCCTGGAAGTATTCAAGAAACAACTGGACATGACACTTAGAGCTATGGTTCAGGTGACATAGTGGTGTTGGGTCAAAACTTGGACTCAATGATCTTGGAAGTCATTTCCAACCTTAGTGATTCTTCAAAATTGCAGACTGAAGCATGCAAACAGAAATTAGATTAAAAAGTACATAAATTGTGGATATATGCATTAAAAGCTTATTTCTCAATGTTCAAAGCTAGGGAAAACTGCCATTGAGCTGCCATTTTCACAATACTCAGACTTAAAGATGCAGCTACAACATGAAAATCAGAATTGGCATTACAGCTGCAGTGAGGTTATTGATATGCTGCTTGCCTAGAGAAAGTAATATTATTCTTATTAGCTAGCATCTTTTTCCTTACAATTTTGTTGTTTCTTTTAAATGCACGCAAAATATTTTTCTTAAGAAGACTGAAGAAATCATGAATCATACATGACAGCTGTCAGCTAAGCACTTCTAGAAGACACCCAGATATCATATTGATAGAAGAACTTCAAGAAGCTGGAGAGAACAGTCCTGTGCTATCAGGAAAAGTGATGTGATGGTCTAATAAATGATTTCTGAATTTTAGTATTTGTGAAATTTGTGATCTAGAGCTGACTAATCCCACAGAAAAACACGTGTAACTCATAGGCTACTGACAGTAAGAAAGAGATTATAGGTTTAAAATGTGACTAATAATAGAAATGTAGAGGAAAAAAGTGAAGACGTTAACATTCTTACATGTGTGAGGGTATCTCTCTTAATTTGTATAAACAGTAGAAATCATAAAATCACCTAACCACATGTATTCTTTGAACTACCTAACAATACTGAAGTTTGCAAAGTCCATTTAAGAAGTTCCTGGCATAAAAAATTTAATTTTAATTTTCAATTTGTACCATACATGAATGTCTTATTTGGAGACACTTTGGAACTCATTTTGGAAAGCATGAAGCCATACATTTTCTTAACACAGACACACCAGTTCAGCCCATGTGCCTTCATCATCTGGCATCAATGTTTTATGTAGTACCACCACGCATCCTGTAGAGACGGGGATGTTCCATTCATGAGAAACTCGATGGTGGAGTAGCATCAAAGCTAAGGAAACTGCTTCTGCCATTTTAATAAAGCAGCATGTTTTCACCTTTTTAGGGGTTTGAAAGGAACAACAGTGGTGTCCCTGTGTCCCTTTGATGTTTTCAGGATGATTATGGCAAGATTGTATGGGAAAGATTAAGCCCTTGTGAAATTCCAGTTTTCGAACTTGGCAATGAAACTGTTCTGCAGGGCTTTGCCCTGTCAGACTAGAGAGAAACCAAAACCAGAGAAATATGAGGGACTCAACAGCAGAAAAAAAAATTACCATACTCAAAACCAGTGGTCAACAGTCATCATTTGTTTGCTTCTGGTCCATATCTGTGATTCACTGAAATACAGTTGTGACAATAATTTTGAGAAAGGTATTAGATTTGACATGCGCAAAGGTAGCCTTTACAGTGACCAACCAAACACAAAAAGCATCAGAAGGTTTTAGCTCCTTTGTCTTATTTCCCTGCTGTGGTATGGATGCCAGTCCAGGTGGGTAAGGCTGGGGGAGTGAAAACAAGTAGCATCATGCTATGTGGAGACAACCAGGAAATGGGGCAGGGGAAATCCTTCCTCTCTCTTTTCTTGAATTCAACCCTGTCTTTAAATGTATGTCTGCATTATTGGGTCTATCTCCATGTAAAAAAGTAGGAGTTGGGCTACCTTTTGCAGTCACAGAAAAAAATACTCATTTGCGAATGATGATGCAAATGTGCCAGAGTAACATCCACAGAAGTGTACCACAGTACCCTCATCATCTCCATGACATGATTTCAGCTGGTCAATTCTTTGTCTCTTCGCCTTCTCTTCTTCCCACCATGTGTTAACCCTGACTGTACCTTCCTATCATGTTTCTTCTGATGGCTCTGACACTCACATGAGTGCATGGTAAATCAATTCAGAGTACTGATTAGGCAGAAAGTGAATCCACCGAAAGTTATGAATGATGTTCTGCCAGTGCAGTAAGGTGAGCTGCCTCTAAGAGGGGTCAGACAAGAGCCAGAATGGGTACCAGAGAAGAAAGCAAGCAGGGACAGGAGACAGGGCTGCCCCTCTTGTGGGTAATGAGCTGTTTCACCAGCTTAGCTTTCTTGTCCTTCACTATAAGCCTGTGAAATAGCCTTTGAGCCAATGCTTAGTTCAAAGGGTAGATGTCCTACATCTCTGTGACAGTATTCAACCAAAATCAGAGCCTTCCAAAACTTTCAGAGAGCTAGGAACAAATCGCAAGTCCCTGTTCACAAGAATACATGACTAAGTTGTGTAGTGAACTGGTATTTTTCCCTCCCAAGGAAGCAAAATTCTAAACAACACACTTCACAAATCCCTAGGGCCATTGCCAACAAGGGACATTCTACAGCTTCTATATTATAGAGAATCTAAATATTTCAATAAAAATGTGCTTAGAGTTGCTTTCTGCCCACCTCATCTGCCTGGATTTAACTTTACTGTAAACAATACAAAAAGAAAGCAAAAATGCACCTCGCTGGTCGCTCACCCAGTCTTCATGGGAACTCCCCTCCTCCCCAAGCCCCCCAAACCCCCAAACTTGATTTGCACCTCCTTCTTCACATAAGGAAACCAAAAGACTAGAACTTTTCTTCTGGTCTGGAAAAACAGAAACGAATTTTTTTTTTTTTTTTTTTGAGCTAACATTTGGCTTGATTTGATTTTAAACAACAAAATATTTTTTTCACCATATTTTAATGATTTTGTGAAAATGAGAGGAGTGAAACTCTGACATCTGAATTATGTGGGCAAATTATCAGTTTCAAATGAGATACTTTTTATATTGAAAATGTGTTTAAGATATTAAAAGAATTTCTACCAACTTTAAGCGAGACATGCCTGAGCATCATCTCACAAAGAGGTAATATTTTCAGTATTTACATACCGCTATTTTCTGGCCAATTGCAAAAAGTTCTGGAACTTATCTGCTCGGTCTCAAAATAGTAAAAATCAATATAATTTGTGAAACATTTGTGGGACTAAATTACTTTTCCATGCTGGGAAGCCATGCTTACTGCATAACATTCATCTGCAATATAATTGCTCTCTTAGAAAATGTTTGTGTGCATGGGAGGAGCTTCTGCTCTGTGTCAGTTCATCAGGGGAGCTGCTGGATGATGAAGTAGTCCGGGAGTTTAGAAGTTGGGGATCTGTTGTGTTTTCTCATCAGCTCAGGGTCATCCTGCCAAGGAAGGAGGCAGGTGCTCTGCTAAGAACTCAGCACTGAATCAAGTACAACTGTATCAAAATAGTCTCTACTCTGGAATATTTCACTGTCAGCTTTGATAAATTAGTATTTTTCATTGGAGTAAATCACCCTTCAGCTGAGCATTCAGGTGAGCTCTGCTATGACCAGTCAACTTCAGCTGGAGTGGAGACCCTGAAAATCTCCATGGCACTTTCTTTTCATTCTGCCACATCCATTCAAAAGCTATATGTGTCTTTGGACGTTTATGCTCACTGAAGGGTTCAAAATGATACAAGTCAGCCACACATACCCCCACCTGCTCCTAAGAATCTGTTGTGATGAGAAGCTCAGATTAGTTGTCCACGACTCCTCTGCTGCAGTGACCTCCAGTGGGAAGATGCAGAAAATGGGAAAGTGTATGGGTTGCAAACCAGCATTACCAAATTCAGAAAGGTCACAGGAGGTGCATGACTCTTGGCAGCTGTATGCAGGAATGGGGGAAGGAATGTGCACTGAAAGGACTCAATCACTGGCATTGTTCAGGCAAGATGGCCTTAGGAGGCCCAAGGTCCATGCCAACACAAACTCAGAGAATCACAGTTACTCTGGGTCTCAAAGTTGAGAAAACAAATCCCCGTTTCACTGTTGGTAATGTATGGCACTACTTTATAGCACATCTTACCTCCCCTGAGTCCGAAAGGGCCTTTCATGACCATTATTTTCGACTTCATTCACACTCAGAGCTCTAAAGATAAAACTTGAAGTAAAACAAAACGCTGGCCACAATTGTCTTCCTCAGTGAAGTATTCTCATCTCCTTGGAGGGGTCCACCTGCCTACCAGCCTCTTCTCTCCTATCAGTTGAAAACTGTATTGTCTTGCTTGGGCACTTGTTGTGTCAACCAATGCAGCTACTTTTCAGACCTGAGTGCAGGAGATTAATTCTCTCCTCCACTCCTCTCGTCTCTGGTTACATTCAATGAAGAAAAGGGGAAATTGCTGCTGATTTCAAGAGATGCTCAAGCTGCTGTGAAACCTCTGTTTTTTACTGCCCTTAACATAATTTGTTTGTGAATCACCCATACAGAGTGTCATGAAATTTGTTCTTCTAAAAATGCTTGAAATGAATGTTGCAGAAATTAATATAAAACAATATGATGCTGACATCTCATTTACTATAATATAACACTTAAAAATTACAATATGCTAAACTTCTGCAGTGAACACATGCTTTTTCTTACTATTAAGCCATTTATCAATTTTAATACTCAGTGTAATTTCTGTCTGACTGTAGTCTTCCTGTAGTGTCTCACAGTATCATTTTATGGCTGTTTCCATTCTGTTTAATATTTGCTTATTTTAGTTTAAATCCCTAGAGCAGAACCCACAAACCAAACAAATACTCATAGAAAACAGAGAGCAGCTCAAATGTCCTTGGAGACATTCAGTTTTTTGTTTGCTACCATTTGTCATCCTCTGCTCAGAGAGAGATCAACAGTTTTTAGCACACAGATCAATATTCTCTTAACCCAGACCTAATCTAAGGAGAGTTTCCCCAGGTTTCACCTTGGCCTACTCCTATGTGCCACAGTTGCCCTTTTTTTCAGCAATAATTTTGTCTGTGTAAGACAGCAATTTTTCATCCTTTGGTCAAAACTGGTGACAAAAGAGGGAATAATGGTTCCTGACATATCAAATGATAGATTTGACACATGGCATGCTGAGCTGGGAGCTTTCACGTGCCAAAGTAGAAAGACAGATAAGCAGCCTAATGGCCCTCCTGACATTGCTGCCTTTTTTTTTTTTTTTTCCCTAGTATACCAAAACAGCCTGTGCTTTTTTTCCTTCTTCTTCTTTTTTTTTCCTTTTTTTTCTTCCCCGGTGAATTTTTTTGCTATAACTCCAGGCAGGAAGCAAGGAAATGCACTCTACTTCAGCCCAAAATAAACGTTTCCCTGTCCTGTAAAATGATCAATCTATGCCCTTTTCCTCCAGCACAGTAAGGGCAATACAACATGCTGCTTGAGGAAATACTAACAAATATAGCCAGTGAGAGAGAAACAGATGGGACTAAGAAATTAAACCAGCAGATTTCTGGAAGGTATTCAAAGAGGAGAGTTTATAATACTGAAACAGAACTGCTCTTTAATTTATTTCTTTTTTTTTTTTTTTAAAGCAATGATCATCAAGATTTACCTTCAGCAGGGTTCACACTCTCCCTGCTAAATCCCCTGGAGGAATGATAAGAAAGGTCCCTTTTGGTACCATTCTGGCAAAAGTAAATCAAATTTCACAAAAGCCAGTGCCAGGCTGGAGATAGACAGGCTGCAAGTTTCTCTGTCTTTGGTACTCTGGGACAAACACAGCAGTCTGTGTACCATGGGGCATGGCTCCAGGCATGGGATCGTGTTACATCTTTACACACAAAAGCTTCTTTCAGAATCTAAACTAACAAAACAGGAACAACTTTTATTCCTGTATGGTTTCCTCTGAAGCATGTGTTCACATTTAAAATCCTGACCTAAGTGTCATTTGCTTGCATTCAAAGTTATTTGTATTGCTTTGGTATTACAAAGCAACAGCCAGTCCTAACCTCACTTACTTACCAACAGCCTCTGGATTTTGGCAAAATGTTGTTTATGCTCCTCTAGTGTTGCTTCATAAACTCTTTTTCTCTCAATTTCTTTTTTCCCCTCTTTTCCATATTTTATGCCCAGACAGTTGTGTTAGCAGCCGGTTTCTTTTTCTCCACAGTAATAGTTCTATGGACATTTTAAATGTGATCCAGTAAAGAAAGAAAACAAAATGAGTCCAAGGAAAATATTTCACTCACAAGGTCATTAAACATTGGAATCCAATGTTTGTCACCCTACGTTTAAAAATATCATGGTGTTTGAATGTTCTGGGTTATTTCTTCACAATTTTCATAAATGTTTAAATATATATGTTGTACATAAGGGAAACATTATATGTGTATAAACCAAATGCTTGGGGCTTCTTTTTCCTCCTTTGTAATGCAATTTTCTTTTTTTTTTTTTTTAGCCTTTTCCCCTTGATGAAAAACATTTTCCCTAAAAGTATATACATAGGCACATTCTATGGTACTTTTCACAGTTTCTACATTTTTGACATTTCAGACAAACCTGCAAGTAGTAAGAAATGAGATTGAAGAATGTGAAACTTCAACATCAAATTTTTCTCATACTGTCCGCCAAATACTGTGAAGAGAAAAATCAGTCTTTTAAAGTCCAAAACCAAAGCAAACTATAAATGAGAGAGCAAGAAAAAAAAACCAAAACATTTCATTACTTAAATAATTTTGATTACATAAACTAAGAAAAAGCTTCATCACTGGGATATAAGGAGGTCAGTTCTTGGATGCACAAGTTGCAAACAGAAAGAAAGCATTCTGTGTTACTAAAAAAGGCACAAATAGAATAATTAGGCTTTAGTAACACCTCCTTATGAGAAAGTCTTTTTCACTGAATGTGGTGAATCACAACACTGTGGAATAAGGCATGGTGAAGCACACTGAAACTATTTCTAACTTTCACTGTGCTGTCCTAAAAATAATGTGTAACTATGGCTAAATATATTGTAAATGTACTATATAAAACAGATTTCAGCTTAGTAGATGAATGTAAATATTGTTAAAAGACAGCCTCTTGCTTCCCTTATAATAAACTTACTGCAAATGACTAGGTTGTGATATTGTTTGCTTCAACAAGAGCTGCAAGTATATGTTATTTGTCAAAATATTCTGATTTATCAATTTGGTTCAAACAAAAAACACACACAAGAAGATAAAGAGTTAAGATGATGTTTCTTGTTGTAGAATTAATCAGATTCATATTAGCAGTAGTAAATGTCATGTTGGCACCTTTTCTTTCTCACACATTACAGTTTCAAGTCTTTGCTATGAGGAAATAATGAAGTAAAGATATGCAGTGCCATATACCATGCATCTTTTTTGTCAGTCTGCATAAGAAATGAATTGTATCTGCTACTAAGGAGGTCATGGGGGCAGCAAGTTAAGAAGAATGCTTAAAGAAAGGACATGTCAAAGGAAACAAGAACTTATTTTTTCAATACTTTCTAACAAGTATTGCAGTTTTGGGGAAATTAAATGCTGATAATAAATACGCACCTATTTTGAAAACATTTCTTGCTTTTCATTGCTGAAAAGTTAACCCTGGTGACCAAATGACCTTGAAGTCTCTACTGCAAACTCATGAAGATCAATAAAAATGGTCTAACATTACAAGCCCTAAAATTTATGCTTCTGTAGTAGTGTAATCAGTGGGGAAAATGCTACTTTATTGTGAGGATAAAAAACTGAAGACTGGAAAAAGATCATGCCAAATGAGATGTACATCTCATACCAGAGTGCACTTTTTACTAATTTTTTTTTAAACCCATACTTGATAGTTAAGCTTGAAAGGTAAAAAATGGGGAAAAAATTCTTCTTTGCCAGCAAGAAAAAAAATGTTTTTGACAGTTGGATGATGCTTGTGTCTTGTGGTAAATTTTCAGCTTTGCCTACAAACAGAGCCTTTCCTTCCAGCAAACGCTATGCATAACTTAAATGTGGAGTTAAGGCAGAAGCAAGCTATTGGTGTGCCAGATATTGCATCAAAATTACAAAATGAATTTTAATTTTGTGCAATGACTAGGAATTAATGCCAAGTCTACTGTCAGCGTGCAGTAGAGCATCTCTCTGATGATGTGAAATGATTGCCTGAGATATAGCAGCCTCCACTGCCTTCTATCCTGTAGGTGCCACTGCTGCTAAGTGGAGCTTCTGAAGAAAATTAGATGAAGAGGCATGAAGCAGATGAAGAGATGTGTGACGTGGATTTTTAAAAATGAAAGACCCACGACATTCTTATTTACTTTATTGATATTTTCTGTCAATCTGATGGTGACAATGAGTTTGTCAATTTTTTTCTACTTTGAGGTTAAAATGTATACAGGAATCTTAGTAACAAGCAAGAGTCACATCTTACCGATAATAAATGGGTAACAGAAAATGTGATTTATAATTAAAACTCTGAATTTTAAAGGCATGTATGGACAATGACTTGAGTAAAACTACTGGAAACCTGTCTATCTTTCAACTCTCTTCCCATCTAAGTCACACCCCTCCCTATGCCCTGAGAAGCTGATAGGGGCACTGCTTTTGCTCACATACTCTTGAATGGAGAGAGACAGCAGACTTAACCAGCATCATTCTGGTGTAGTAGCCACTTCCTTTATTTCAACTCAATAAATGAGATGGTGCATCTTCTCTCTCATTCATTTTCCTGGGATTGTGATATGATCAGAAATTTTCTTTTATTAAATGAGAATAAATTTGCCCAGGTGACAAGACCATTCATACAATGTGTAGGACATCAAGATTCACATATGTGGTATCTCCATCTGACCAAGAAACTAAACTGCATCCCATGTTTTTGCAGTCACCATCAGGTTGTATAGACAATCCTATTGGAGCTGTTTCATTTCCTATAAATAATTGAAAGAACCCAACAGCATGCCATAGTTGGACTGATTGCCTAGTCTAGTGGTGTAAAACTGATGAGCAGGTTGATCCCTTATAAGGTAGGGTCACAAAGTATAGCTTAAACTGTGCATATACAGGAAGTCCCAGACCCTGGTAAAGCAGGATAGGTGAGGCAAAGCTTAAGTCTCTGGTCTCAGTCCCCAAGAGTGCAAAGTTCTACTTTAGCATTCTATTTGTTAGTTGGGTCCTGTACCTGTGTTTGTATGGAGTACAAGAAAAGCAATTAAATGTTTTACTTCAGACGTTCATTGTTTCACCCAGATTTATAACAAATACACATTTTTGCTCACTCTTAAGATACATCATGTTTAAGGAGGATTTTTGTCAGCCCAGCTGAACTACTCACTGAGCCATACACAAGAAAGAAAATCTACCTAAGAAATAAATATTTTGCGGGTTTAAATGGACCTCTGTGGACCAGACATTTACTGCAATGGGTCCACAGTTTACAGGCAGACAGATGGCAAAAATATGCCACACAATCCTTCATTCTTTTGTGTCCCCACCATTTTTCCATAGATCCACACTGCAATCACAAGTCCATCAAACTAAGAATCTGTGGGTTTCTCCAGTTGAAACGTGTTGTTTGAGAACATCAGAGGAAGCATTTTCCTCAAATAGAAAGAATATAAAAATTCACAATTCACATCTGGGGTGTAATGGATGGCCAGGTGGCCAGCTATAGTTAACTGTCAACACTTTGTATTTCCCTTTGCCATCGGCAAAGTTTGCACTCAGAAGTGAGAGTATAACGTGAAGAAACTAAAGCATGAAACCACTTAATATCATAACAAATGGTGTTTGGAAAACCAAATTTTTCTTTTTTTCTTTTTTTTACTTTCCAAGGTTTCTTTGGTACTTTTGATATTCAGTGCCTTGCTTCTCACCAAACAGTATTAAGGTAACAAGTAATTTCAAGTAATTTATGGACCCTCTTAGGATGACTACATCACTGTTATAGCACTTTTCCCTCTAAGTTTTCTCTTCTGTCATGATTTGTTGAGAACTGACCAGTCTAGTGATATTGTTGTGCAATTCTAACAATGCCTTTTCAGTATAGACAACCATATCGACGATATTATCACTATATTTACTCATAGTGAACAGCACATTATTCCAGAACTGGTTAAGTAAAATTTTGCTTAGTATGTGAGCAGCTTAACTCTCTCCCATTACTACTCTTCTCATGAAGACTCTAAATGTTCCGTGGTTCTACTTTGCCTCTAATGTGCTTCTCCACACTGCTTTCGCTTACACATTCTTGAAATAAAAGCAAAGTGCAGAGAGGTTGTTCTAGGGCAGGGCACAGTAAAGAATTTCGGAAGCATTTACTGTAGCTAATAGGAAATTAAGTTTCTTTCTTCATCAGCTCTCAATACTTGGTACTTCAGCAAGCAACAGTTTGTTCTGATTTTGGAAGAGAACGCATGCTTAGAACTAGTCTTTTATAAATGGGATTGGTGTAAATACGCCCTCAGACACAGTGGACATGATCTAGCCCTAAGAATACTCTCAACATTTCAACCTGTTATCATTCTTACCCAATAGATATTTCACTACATTTGTATACTATAACAGATGTAGTCCTGGGGAGAAAGTAGAGGGAACAGTGATCATCTATATTTCCACTTTGTGAGAGCTAGAAAATACCTGGTATCACTGAAAATTAGGTTTTACAGATTCTATCCATTAGCAGCTATGAACAAAATGGGCCACCCAGATTACTTTGAAGTAATGAAAGGCAGGCTGCAAGATATTTCCAGATATTCCATGATCTGTCTTAGGTCTAATCTAAATGAAAAAGTCTGAAAAAGATCCAGCATTCACAGGGCCAATGGAAAGAGTTTAAAATAGAGGTGTACATTTCATCCATAGATTTATGAGTGTTCTGGATGTGTCCTTTCCAGACAAGAACTCAAGCAAAATATAATCATTTCCTAGCTAAGCCAAAGTCATGCAGATAAGGAAATATAAGCATTCCAATAGAGGAAGGAAGATATTTAAGTATTTGTAAGTTGCTTTAAAACTTTATAGGAAAAGTTATCTTAGTGAGATTTCAGCTTCAGGTTTGGGCTACTAAATGTAAACGTTTCAAAGATTATATATTTGGAAAAAATCATTGCATTTCACATTCTTCATAGAAATAGTTTGGAAGAACTGAAGCAAATGAGAAGTGATGGACTATATGCAGCATTTTGCAAACACAAGGTTCCATTCAAATTAAAGATCACTGCACTAGGAGACATAGCTGCCAAGCTGGAATATAAACAGAAATTGACTTGATAATTTAGTAGAAACTGAAGATATATGAAGGCATTGTTAAGTGTAATGAGTCAGCTCCTAAAATAATATAAATATTTAAGCAACAGCCAAGTCATGTAGTGGAATCCTCAACTTATTCCTAGAACAAATCCTGAACCAAATCTTACTCAAAGTTACGATATATTCAGGTTATTCCTCTTTCTTCACCTCCTGACATACACTTCTGTTTTTGACAGAAATACTGGGAGAACAAGCTTTCTTGTGTTATTATGGGGCTTTAACTAGAAGCTGAAGCAACAGAAATTCTGCAAGAAAGCCTGTTATACAGTCTCAGGGAATTCAGTTAAAGATCCAAGAATTCAAACCAAATCCAAACGCTGAACCTTTTGAGATACACTATGCTTTGAAGGCAAGTGACTTTATTCTGCCAGATGGGTCTTTGAAATGCTCTGCAGTGCCCACATGACTCATCAACAAAAATTATTTGGCTAAAGAAGTGGTGGGGAATATACTGTGCTATACTGTACTATACTGTACTATACTGTACGTGGTCCCTCTAGGACAGCTCCAGCTGGAGCCTTAGGCAAGATTTATGGAAATGGAAATCTTAGGAGCTTTCTTGCCTTTTCTTCCCATTAACTGTGTAGCATCAATGAAACAATTGCCAGCAATTTTATCACATGAAGTCAAATGTGCTTGTTGGTGGCAGCACCCCCTGAAATGCGAGCAGAGTCAGAGCAGGCAGCTGAAGGAGGAGGAAAATTCCATGTCTTGAAACCAGGAGAGACTACCAAAAGTACTGTAAAAATGTAGAAGAATAGCACAAGTCTTTGTTGTGTGGCTTTGAGAGAAGAGAATGGGGGCTCACGGGGCCACTTCTCCATTCTGACAGTGTGAAGTACTGTTGGAGATCAATATGGTTAATACTGTGCTCCATTAACTGTTTTCTTATTACTTTTCCTTATTGACTACTGAAAGAGCTCCTCAGAACCTTTCCACCTGGCCAGCATTTCTCTTAGCATGGCGTATTCTGGAGACATCAGACCAAGAGATGTCCTTTCTATCACAAGAAGGCCTCACATGATGGGCTCCTTAAAGATTCTATAGGAACAGACATGGCTTTTGTAAGCATGTGGTAGTATTTCCTAGCTCACATAGAAAAAAGAGGACAGTTGGTCTTACACAGCAGGCAAAGTGCTTTAAGAGTTTTCATGAACAATACTGAGGTAAATGTCAGGAAATGGAGGTGTTACCTGCATTCACCAGCACTGTTTATTACCCTTATTTTGCCTTACTTTGCCATTACTATGTCCACAGCAAGGAAGCCAAGAACAAGGTCTTGTCCTGTCAGTGTGGCTCCGCGTGTTCAGAGGAGTCGTGGCAGTGAGATATGTGTGTGCAGGATGGTACATCTGAGTGGAGGACCAGCTGATCCCTGCAACTAACATACAAAACTTTAACATAGGCTTGTGTGTTTTGTACTTTCAGGACAAGCTGAGAAACAATTTTTGCCCTGTAAGTAAACACAGCCATTCTCATAACAATGGATGATGCTACTAAGCTAAGTATAATAAACTCCTAGGCTCAGTGTGGCTGTGAAATGCAAATAGGTGGATGAAGGTCCTTTGTTTAATGAAATAAATTTAGGAATTTATTTGATTAAGTAGGTACCTTTCAGAAATTCAGTTAAATATTAAGCAAAATATGAAGTAAATATTGGAAGGGTTAGGATGTTTGGCTAGCAATGAGAGCCTGTTGGTTATATGCCAAGCTTTGATGTGATTCATTAAAATTTTGTGGTTTTTTAAGGAAATGGAAGGATGGTCAAGAGAATAGAGGCACTAAAGTAAGAGTGATACAAAGAAGGAATTTTCAGCTTTTGATAAAGAACAGAGATTGAATTTCAAGTTTCATATTCCACACTTTGGCTTAAGTCACTTCATGAATTCTTTCATTTCAAGGAAAAGGCTGTCAACAGAGAATGACTTTTGTAATCTGCAATTGACACTTTCATGAAGTTTAAATGTTTCAAGAACTGCTCTCCTGATAGGAAACCTGTTGTGGGCTAAGCCTGGCTGGCAGCTCAACCCCAAGCAGCCACTCACTCACCTGCAGTAGGATAGGACACAATTGAAAGAGTAAAAGTGAGAAAACTCATGAGATAAAGGCAGCATAACAGGGAAAGCAAAAGCTATATATTGCAAGCAAGGCAAAACCAAAAAGTTCATCCACCACTTCCCATTGGCAAGCAGTTCAGCCATCTCCAGGAAAGCCAACCTGCATCAAGTGTAACAATGACTTGAGAAGACATGAGCCATCTCTCTGAGAGTCCCCCTGCCTCCTTTTCCCCCCAGCTTTATATGCTGAGCATGACACCATATGGTGTGGGATATCCCTATGGTCAGTTGGGGTCAGTTGTCCTGACTGTGTCCCTTCCCAACTCCTTGTGCACCCCCAGCTGGTTCACTGGTGGGATAGGGTGAGAGACAGAAAAGGCCTCAAATCTGTGTAAATGCTGCTCAACCACAGCTAAAACATCCCTGTGTTAACAACACTGCTGTGGTCACAAATCATATGGTTCACGTAGCCTCATACAAGCTACTATGAAAAAATCCAACTCTATCCCAGACAAAACCAGTACAGACACAATTGCAGATCATGACATAATCCTTAGTATGCTGAGAGGGGGTATCAAGCTTTAAATACCTCAAGTTGAGCTAAAACTCAAGCCATCTAGTCTCACAATGATCCCTGGAAAAACTGGCTTATTTTGACCTCGTTGAATATTATACATGCAAAATTATGATTTAGGGATGACAGTACAATATTAGCTTCATACTTTCATTGTATGATTTGCATATTCTTACTAATTTGTCGTACCACATAAAACCATACACTCCACTGAATATTTTTGCAAAGTAACAACAGCAACTAACATTTTATTTTAGCATGAAAGCAAGAACTAAGACCTTCCATTTGAAAAAAAACAGCAAATAATTATACATATACATATGTGTACATGTATATAAAATCACACAAGTCAGAGGAGATAAGCAGTAATATGCTTTGCTATACTCATGTAGCCTACTCTGAAATAAATAATGATGTACTGAAACTCTTATGCAGAAATGACGGAATTCTATCACAGTGGCATGAAGGAAGATGTCAAAGCTCTTCATTTACTTACTTACTAATTTGTTTATTTTTTAACAGTGTCAGTATGTTTCTTACCTGAGAGAACCATGTAATTTTATGAGCTTAGTTGCTTTACAACTAGAAAGAGTTAGTGAGCATTTTTTTTCCTTTGTATTTCATTTGATATCACTTATGAATTACTTGCTAATCCTGGTGAAGCCAAAAATAAAGTATTTCCAAAAATCTGTGAGAACCTGTATTAGCATTGAGAAAATAATACTAATGGAGTACACAGTAAATGAGTGAAGATCAGTAGTTTACTGGGTATGTAATAATATACTTTAGTTTTTGAGAAGACACCAAATAAAGGTCTTTTAGGCCTAGCAGAAATGCACTTTTTTCTCTTTCACTGTGATTTAAGTTTTTCCTGGTTTGTCTGATGTCTTCATGTAAACTTTTAATCTGCAGTGCTAGCTTGCCTCCAGCAAATTATGTCTATAGAATGTTTTCCAAACTGAATAATTCTAGAGGGATTCTGCAATGTCTTTTTCCAAATAATACATGAAAAACCTGTTACTTGAGAGTCAGAGACATAAAAGCATTACAAAACATTTTAAGTAAAAAGCCCTTTGAAAAAAAGGGGAAATTTTAAAAAGTGATCTAAATAATTACTGCATTAATATAGCTCGCGCATATTATCTAGTGCTGGGGTGGAAAGAAGATGTCTGAATAACACTGTCAATTAACAGAAACTATTTAAAAGATTATCCCTAAGGCCATACTTTCAAAACTTCACTAAACAGTATAATACAAAACAGAGTGTTAATTATAACTGGTCAGAAATCTTTTTCTTGAAGTAGTTTTTCATCATAAATGTTCAGCTCATCAAAATAAGAACTTATCACAGGAATGGTCCTGTTAAAAATACCCCAACAAACCAACCTAGATCAGGAAATTCACACTTGCATCCATTGCTTCAGTTTCCATAATGGAATTCCCAGTGAGAGAAAACTGCTTTGTGGTTCACAGAGCACTCACTTAGGATGCTGAAGACCCAGGAATCAAAACTCCGTGTTCTTTTTCAGGTCCCAAGTCAACAGCTCAGGCCAGAGACTACTGTGATCATGCTGAAATTGACACCTTTTGTCAAAACTGTTCAATATGAAGTCATAACTGCAGCAATATCTTGGCCCTAGGAACGGTGTGGAGTCTGTACTCTGGCCACCAGAGAAGGGTTTGATTCTTTCTGGACAATGGGAGCAGTTATTATAACTTGTACAAGGTAGAATAACTGCAAGCCACAACTGGGAGATCCCTTGGCCAGTGTGGGGAAGGTCCCAACTTGCAACTTAGGAAGCTCAAGTTCAGATTCCTTCTCCAAATCAGGGAGAATAAAATTTGTCTGCAGCTGAGCCACTAATATTCAAAAAAGTCACTAAGTTATTTTTCCTGACTCAGAACTCCATTAAAAAAATGCTGCAGATTCCTTCCTGTTGTTTCTTGCTCTAATATGCTAAAAACAACTCTAATTACTCTACTAGAATAAAGTTTCCTTTACAACATGGAGCACATTTTAAATAACAATTGTGATAACAAATTCATGACACCGTAATGAATACTTAGTTTTTCCTCAAAAAGGCATCCCAACTGCTTTTTAATCTAAGAAAGAGAAACTGGAAAGATAACCTTGATTTCTTTTTTTGGTTTTTTAAACTTTATTTTTTGGAATTTGTCTATCTTCTCTCTAACCCACTATATTTTTTTTCTGCTCTGATATCTCTTTTCAGTAAAGATTTTGCTTAGAGTAGTAGACAAAGCACAGATTATTTGCACAGGCACGTAAGAAATGAATTTAAAATAAGACTCTTTGGGTGCCTGCAAGAAAATCTCAGAACAAAGTATTACATCTGCAGATGCCTTTGGATTACTGAAAAAAAAAAATCTATATTGCAAATCTAAGACATGACAGACAGAATTAGTATTTTATGGGTGGCAGGAATCCTGATACCTCATGACTTTTTCATCTCTAACTCTGCTTATTAACAACTTTCAAAAAGACATTTGTAATGAAATTTTATGAATGTCTTTTTTTGTTTGACAAATAAAAAGGTAAAAAAATCAGGGTCTGTATGTAATGATTGTGTCATTATACAGAATGATACAGCTTAAGCCCTGAGTATTCAGCACTGCAGCAGTGCCACTGACCATCTGAATGAAAGAACTAATTTTAGTGGTTATCAAGAGGGCCCAGATGCTCTCCTGGAGACAGGCACATTCCTGATAATGTTTGCAGAACTGGTGAAGAAAAGTCTTACTCTTCCTCTCCTGTCTTCTCAAGTGTGTCCTGAATGACTCTGAAGAGAATCTTGGGCTGAATGCTGGGACTGAAGAATTCTGCCTCTGTGAGAAGGAGAATTTTATTTCACACAATTTTTAGATGCTTTAACATTAGATAGTGATGTGTGACTGCTGCTGTGTTCACAAATGACAAATAAGATATACTCCTAATTTGTATAATGGTTCTACAAGTAGCTTTTTTATCAAGATATATACGTATGAGGGTACATCTCACCATACTGCTGTTGGCTTCTGCTGATCACTGGCCATTTCAGTTCCCTGAATGAATGGCAAGGAGAGATTCTTAACAATTTCTGGTGATTCCCATACTGGATACTTAATAAAACAAATGATGTTAAGCAAAATCTTGCTTTTGTATATAAACTTCCTCGCTTCAGCAGTGCTTCATCTCTGTTCTTGCCCAGGTACTATAGACTTGGACTACAAACCTATGAGTATGCAGGGGTTTGCCCATAAGAAACTGTCTCAGTGTGAAAGCCCAACTAAATAAATATGCATGTTTCAATGAAATGAAGTTGTATTGGAATAATGCAACAGAACAGAAGCTTTGCTTTGCAATGCTACAAATGTTTAGTGGTAAATTTACAGACAGAACTCTTCCTGCAGTAAGACCATACTTTTTATTATTAATTTTCTTGCTGGTTAATATTGCTGAGCTTGTGTTCTCAATGTGAGTACTGGCTTTCATCATAATAGATGTGGTAAGTCCTTCTCTCTTATACTAAAAGAACAATCCTAATAAAATACATGTATGAATTAATAATTACTATTCTAAAAACTTAGAAAGATAATTTAATAATAGCTTTGGAAAAAAAGCTCCACTAACATTTCATTAAGCATTGTTTTACCACAAAACTGCTTTTTGAGATGGGGCTATTTTAGGGATGAAATTTCTAGTTAGAGTTTGATTATAGAGCTCACTATTTTTAATTTTACTTTTTCATGCTTTGATAATTGGAAAAGAGCAATATGTTTCTTTCGCTCTCCACGCCACACCCCCCCCCCCACACGCGCTCTATG
>VZRZ01006598.1:1094055-1121271 GCA_013398175.1 Climacteris rufus
TTTCGCCCCCCCCCCCCCCCCCCCCCCACCACAACCGGCCTTCTTTCAATGTCAGACATATCAAAAAATAGTTTTATTTGGTTATTTTTATCTACCAGATTCTGGATAATATTCTAGCAGCATTAAAAAGGAATAGTGTTTTATTACATACTACTTTCCAGATCTTATTTTGAAAATGCTATACATATTGAAAGTATTGATGGAATAGTATATAATTATAGACATCCATCAACACCATTTCTCCTTTTTTTCTTAACATGGAGAGTTAATCCTGTAAAATATGTAAGCCATGAATCTTTGAATGCACAACTTTCAATATATTTTTATAAGTGTTTCAAATAGCACTAAATCACTGGATTTCACTACCTTATATGGGTTAACTTTAAATATAATTACCTTCCACTATTTTTAACTAAGTACTTAATGTTAATGCAAAACTACAGCTAGTGAATTCAGCAACTGAACACTGGCTTAATCCTCACATGGTAGAAATACAATGTGCCATCATTAAAATATCACTGAATTAATCCCATGCAGTAGTATAAACCACATAGTAACAGTAATTACTTAATAGAAATTTAAAGGGCAGCAATTAAAAGGAACAAACAAAATCTTGATCAGACTTATCATTTACTCAACTGTGATTTGTTGTTTCCAAATCAATGTTTGCAGACACCGCGTTATTTACTATTTTGAAACTAACAAAATTTTTAATGTTATCAGAGAGCTATTATCTTCTTTATAACGGAAGAAATATTCCTTGTATGTAGGAAGAGTTAAAGCCATTTCTAAAATGCCACATCCAATGTGTAACTGGGTAGTAAGATTTTATTAGTTTGCAACAAAAAAAGTTCTCATACTGTAACTTTAGAGAGTTCATTTGCCTTTAAGGAGGGAAAAAGCAGGTAGACTACACTTAAACCAGATGCTGCTGTGAAATAGGCTGATTTTATGTTGAAAAGATGGTATGTACATGATGAAATTTGCACACACATTAAAGAGAATTAGGAGACATTATACAACAGGAACTGACATAGTAAAGGGAGCAGTATCAATCTGAAGAATCCTAAACTAAAAAAAAAAAAAGTACCACGTTGGATTCACTGTCCAAAATGTTCAAATGTATTTTGATGGCATGCTTCCATCCTGCATGATACCATAACACTGTCCTTATCAGCATAAAATCTTTTGATAGACTGAGTCATAAATTACCATTCTTTTCCTTATTTATGACTGTAAAAGTGCTCTAAAAAATTTCTTACAAACTGACCAATTTTGGGGGTAAAATTTGCTCCAAGCTTTGAAACAGAGAAATCTCTATTTAAATAAAACTAAAAATTATTTAAAATCTGTCCCATTAAAATAGCTTAAAAACCTGTAAGGTCATGTTAGGGAAGTGTACCACAGAGTCAGTGGTAAGGGCAGCAGCTCATGATGATGTTTGGTGATTCATGAGAAAAGTTGAGGCTTGGCAATGGTATTTGGGAAACTTGGAAGCTTTGGCCTAAACCCAAGGATTTCTCTACATGATCTCAATATCAGTGCTGTAGTGGATGCAGCCTCAATTCCTTGTTCCACAAGCTTTAGGCAGAAAAAAGGTGAGTGCAGTCTAAACAGACAAATGCTCCTGTAACCTTCTCAAACTGGTACCCACACATCATCCTGCCTTCCTGCTAAGAGGAAGCCAAGATTTCAAGAGATGAAACAACAGCCCTGCACAATGATTGCCTTTGTGCATAGAATGAATATTGAAGCAGATTGCACACTGGACAATTAGATTTTAAACATTATTTTTGTAAATTGTCTCTCGGTGGTTCATGTTCATAAGCCAGGAAAGTACATTTGACATTGCTATCATATTTAAACTTTCTCTTGCACTATACCTGTGATGGCAGCATATAATGAACAGGTTTCATTGGAAAGTTTGAGCAGTCTTCCTGATTCTGCAAGAAAAGAATTTTTGTGGGTAATTTTTGAAAGGAAATGAAAAAGAAACAGTTAGATACCAAACCCATGAATTTGATACCAGGCCAATATTAAGAGTTTTGCATCTAAAGGAATTTCTGTTTCAAACTATTATTACAGAATGTGATGAAATCATAAAAACAAGGAACACTCTGGCACCATCCAAATACTTGCTACCATGTAATCTCTACAGCACTGACTAGAAAGGACGAAAAGTACTCCAGAATAATCACAACACATTGATAAAGATTGTGAATTAAAAAGGAGCTTAAAAAAGCAAGAGTCTATCCTTCCATGATACTTTTGTTACCAATTTTTCCATTCTGAGCGACAACATGATTACCTTTTTGACAGTTTTAAGACAGTTCTAGCACAAATTGCTGTGCCACAGTCTCTGGAGCAGACTCTAGACTAATCTAATCTCTCCTGCTATAAAAAAATTCACAGCTCAGACAGAGGTGTACCACTGGAACTAAGGAATGGAAACCTCAGTGAAGATTTTGCCACTAAGTTCAAACAAATGGAAAAATAAAGGAAGTTCAGGAAGAACACAGACTTTTCCTGCTTCATCTCCTGCAGTTAAGCAGGGTTTTAAGTTAGTGATTTACTTCTATTCAGGGATTTTCAGTTCAGCATCCCACAACAGCAGTATGTAAACCAGGATGGCAGCCCTGCTTTGACATTACATTTCCATGCCACTAGCAACCAAATTTCCAAATTTGGTGACAAAACTTAGTTTTCCTCACCTTACATTAATGGTTCTGTATTCCAGATATGAAAGATTGAGATCCTCAGAGTCTGCCAAAGCTAACATTGAAGTATAACCTTAGAGGATAAGAGAATAAGCATTACATTTTCAGCAATAAGTGTCCCATGACTGACAGAGCTGAGACAGATGCTTTCTGTACATGGCTCCTTCACAGCACAGTCTCACATTCTGAAGCCTAAAGACAGAAGGGAAAATCTAGAAGGTGGATTTAGATGATCTGAACTACAGATGAATTACAGATGGGCTGTTGTAAAGTTTTAGATCTGGATCCTGTTTTTATTTCAGGGGGGACGTTTAAGAATGCTCAGTATTGTAATAGGGTAATAGGGCAATATTGTAATAGGCCTCTGGTAAAGTACAATATATCCCAAGTTCTTGGCAGTTCCCAACCAGGCAGTTTCCTTACTTACAAGACTGCCTAATACTGATTAGCACAAAATTATTTCCTTCCTGATACAGTATCTGAAGAGTGTATTTGGTAAAGTTCTACAGATTCCTGACATTTATGCTTCAGGTACTTTAGAGGATTTGTGGTCTTCGGTGCTTTAAAAGATGGAAGATAGAGACACTTTTCTTCGTCCTCTACTTAATGGTTTTTCACACAATCTTTTCTTCTTGTTTTAGTAATTTGATAAAGTGTCCTCATGGTTAGTACATTTTATCTATCTCAATAAGTAAGATAGGACTTACTTAAGGAGACTTGTAAGGAGACTTGTCTAAGTCTCCTAAGAAAAACAGGCCTGAACACGTATAGTTCATGTATAGATGAACAAGTGTGCAACTGTCTGTATCTGTTTCGTATTTGCTTTTCCACTCGTAAGGCAATGCTAAGTAAACCTGGTTGTGGCATAGATAACTCACTGATATCAATGTTTTTGAGCTGTTCATTTGACAATACATCAAAATGTTACAAGAGACTCCTGTGCTGGATATCCCCCTATGTTATTGTATCACATATATAATGTAACTTAATTCAAATGGTAAAAAAATTATGAACATCAATTTTAGATGTGTAGTATATTAAAATGTTTCTTTTCACTTATTTAAAACCCCAAGTATTTATTTTATTTAGAAGTATTCCCTATGAGCACATCTGTACCTTGAATTTGCATATTTATTCCTTATTTTTCGTATTGTTTCACTCTCCATTATCCCTTTCCCATAATATCATAGGAAACATCTAACCAGCACCTAATTCAAGCTATGATGATAGCAACTAACTCCAGCATATCTTCCTTACCTTTCTTGAACTCACTTTTAACATGTATTATTTCCACACAAATTACTCTCTACTTTTTTTCCTCGCCAGGTTAACATGGAATGACCTAAAATTGTCTTATCAGAAAAAACCACTAATTAAAGTAAGTTCATGGTGTAACAACCAAGAGAAAAGTGTGCAAGAAGTGTCCTCAGCCACTAGACAGACCATTTGTTGGCATAAACTCACATAAAAGAAATAGATATTATAGTCAACCATTTTTATTGCTCATTCCTCATTTTCAGTGTTTGCCTTTACTTAGGACTAGAGCTCTGCAGGGCTTGGCTGCCATGCAACTTAATCTGGTTGTGAAAATATATGTTCTTGAATGTGCATATAGCTTTTAAAATTTGTGAAAACACACACACATAAATGCAGAGCAATCATTTTTTTCTTCTGGTCTTACATGACCATTGAGGATATTGGCTCACACTGTGTGCAGAATGTGCACTTTGTCATATATACAAATATTTCTCACTATTTTATTCATCTTAGTCCCAATGCCCTGCAAAGGCTGCTTGGCCTGTATAAAAGAGTTCAGCCTGTGTATCCCTCTTCCTCTGGCAGACTGTAGACTTCACTTCCCTCAAATACAGGTCTTTGGCTCTATACCATACTTCAGGACACTGATGCACCCACTGGCATTGTCTTACAGGGGAGACACTGTGCATTTGCAAGAGGCTTACTGAAATTGCTTCTTTAGGAGCAAAATGGGAGCACTAGATTTAGAACCTGTCTTAATTTTCTCCCAGCAGCAGAGTCAGGCACAGTCCCTTTTTTCAGCCAGAAATAGAAGGGGTTATTTCAGACTAAGCACAACCTGTCTTAATAAATTGTGTTTACAGCAGTGCAAATTTCACTACTAGGGAATAAAAATGAAACAAACAAAAAAACAAACAAAAACAAAAGCAAAAAGGTAAAAGGTCTTTGAATATTTTTAAGCTTTTATCTTAGTAGCCACATTTTTACCCACAAAACATCCTCTGTAATTGGCTTTTATGTGGGCCTGCTAATGTGTTCTGAACTCCCATCTCTTAACTAGGGGGTAGCATCTATTTAACAGACAGCATTTTCACAAACAAATCATTAGGTTATTTAGCAAATAAAAAAAAAAAAACCTACCAAACTCACAATCTGATACTAGACCATCCTAGTGCTCCTGAGCACCATTTCATAATTCACCAGTTCAGAATTTTTCTCTTTTCCTTCAGGTTTCCAGCTGCTCCTGGGGCAGCTGGCAGGGCTGGCTATGCAGTGGATCGTGGAGACACTCTTTGCTTGCGCCAGCAGAAACAGTGGGAAATGTTCTATCCAAGTTCATTTTGGTTCTTCCTTAAAGCAATGAGCAGGAGAGAAGGTTATTTTTTAAGAAGAAATTCTTTACTTTGTGTGTGGTGAGACACTGGGACAGGTTGCCCAGGGCGGTTGTGGATGCCTTAACTCTGGCAATGTTCAAGGAAAGGTTGTATAAGGCCTTGAGCAACCTGGTCTAGTGGGAGGTTTTTCTCACCACAACAGTGAGGGTTGAGACTAGATAATTTTTAAGATCCTTTCCAACCCTTAACATTCTATGATTTTTGGCCAGCCTTGCTTTTGTGTGCATTCTCTGCTTACCAACCACCAGTCAGGCTTGCACCGGCAGAGTGACACTGACTGCCAGCCTGGAGTGTGGGGGCCCTATGGTACCACAGCAGCAGTTCCACTTGAAAGTGTTTGCTTCAAATGTGAGGTGCTATTTCAGGGTGGGAAACAGACTTTGAGAAGCAGAAAAAGAAACTTTAAGACTGTTTCAAAGGTAGATACAGGGCTGACCTTAGCAGATGAAGTGCCTTGAGCAATATGAACGAACACAGAGTGTGCACCAGAGAAATAAAACTCCAGGTAGAGCTAGGAGTCAGGAGAAAGCCTCTGTGAGATGACTTTGTTTCAAGGGGTGACATTCTTTCAGGAGTAATGTGGAGGCCTGGGGCCATGTGAAGGACTACACGCATCTTTTGTTTATTGACAGCTTTACACATAATGCAACCCATTCTCAAGTAGGTGTCATAAAGTGCTTCACAGATGGTTTTACATGACACACACACACAACATATCATGCACCTTGTGGGAATTCCTCCTCTGAGAACAGGTCATAACAACCTACCTACCACAGACATAATCCCCTATGCATGTCCCCACCTGTGAAGAACAGCATTTAGAAGAACAGCATTAGCCCTTAGAAGTCAAGGAAACTGAAACTACCAGAAAATTCTAGTGTAGCACTAGTTCAGAGACAGCCTATCCATAGAGGATAGGCTCAGCAGAGAAATTTGTAAAGGACATGTGCTATGCTCCTGAAGTAGAGGAGTTTGAATTGCAGGTCAAACATGCTGGCAGAGGCCATGGTAGGCTGAATTCAGATACCAGTCAGCCAAAAGCAGAGATGTTTGATTTAGCCCTTTGCCCTGTTGGGAAGTAAGAAAGATGTTCCTGATAAGGCAGTGACCCAAAGTCCTTTACTAGGGTTAGGAAAAAGGGTGAAAAGAGCCTACAAGAAAGCAGTGGTGAAATTAGGGAAAGACACCTCCAACACTGTAAATATAAGGGAGATTCCAAAAAAGAACATTTGAGTTATCCAAAGAAATACTGAGGATGAGTGCAGCTATTAGATGCAAAGAATATAGATATTGTATTAAAGAGAGAACCCTGATGTTCCTGTGTTGTAAGAGATCAGGGAAGAATACAGTAAATTTATATCCTTATATCATGTCACATGTAAACCTGACACCCTACATCTAGTGAGGACCAAAGCTTTGCACTACACAGGGCAGAGACCATAGTGCTCACAGACTTTGGTCCTATTGTCAAAGCACTCTGAAGACTGTTGGAGTGGAGTTCCTATGGAGGAGACTACACCACCATCCATCACTACAAGTTGGAATCACTAGTTTAGAATTATTTATGGGAAACACAAAGGGAGTAAAATGTTATTTTTCCTTCTCTTTATGTTAAGGTATGCTCCCTGCTGATCAGATGAAGTCCTTTCAATGTCACAGATGCAGGCACTTATTTCTTGTCATGAACATCTGTTGCAATAACATGGCCATCACCTTTCCCTAAAATGTGTGCCCAGTGATACACCGAACTGGTGTTTTGAATGGATGGTATGTCCATTGGAGAAAACTGCAGATAAAAAGACCCCATCACCTGGAGCCTTTGCATATGCAAGAATAGCAGACAAAGCCCACTTGTGTGAACTCACATCAGGAGTTCAGACAGAATCAAATTTATGAAGGAAGGACACAGTGTCTACATTTTCCACTTATTTTAAGGAGTACCATGCTCTAAAGCTGCAGAGCTGCTCTTTAGTAAAGCTGCTCTGCTAAAATGCTAAACAAAATCTGTTTCTTTGAAGCCAGCAGGAGTCCTTGAAGATCATTTCAGATGCAGTGTGAGTCGTGCAAGGAATGATCTAGGGCCTTGATCACAACACATAGGGAGGGACTGAATTACTCTTCTTACATATAAATACAAGCAAGCTGTGTAGGACATGAGAATTTTCATACAGCCCAGATATTGAGGGTGAAGTGGACAAGTGGACAGGTTTTGATATTAACAGTAAGTCCGGGAAAAGCTGAGTCCTGGGAGAAAGGTCTGATTCTTTAATTAAAGCAGAAGTGAATTAGAATTCCTTGGCTGAGGAAAAGACAGTTCTTGTGATGGGATTTGGAAATAGTCAAGAGTAATTATCAAGCGGTTGGCTTCAACAAGGAACTGTAGACGAAAAGGCAAAGTTTCTATTTTCAGTGTTCATTTAACATAACCCTTTATTCTGTTTGCAGCCCACATGATGACGCAACATCCCTCCATTTATATTCCCAGATTTTTAATCATAAAAACATTAATTCACCTCTTAATTATTCATTTAGGAGTTTCTTTGTTGGGCTCTCAGGAGTACTATATTAGGCATTTCTTTTGTAAAACGCAGATTTAAAATGTAAGAGGAATAAAGACTTAGTCTCTTCTGTAAAACTACAGAGAATTTTAGTGAAAGTCATATGAAAACAGACAAACCTTCAATTAGAAAAAATGAGTTTCCAAAAACACAGACTGCTAGACCCATGTTCTCTGCATGTCTCTTTTCAAATATGTATCTAGTCTTTTTACATAAAAAATGGAATAGAAGAAAGAAAAGTGTAACTTCAGAATACTGTAAAAATATGCAAAATTTTAACAAAATTCTGATAGGTATATAAAACAAAGATATCTTTTAATATCAGAAAGATTTTGTAAAAAACAAAGGGATTTATTAGCATTCGAAGTATTTTGCTCACATTTCACAATATGATCAAGACGATCAGTGAAGCTTTCTGAGGATAAATTTTGTTGTAATGAGAGTGCCTAAATAGATCTTACTGCCTTGTAGTCCTTACTCATAATAAAGAAAAATGATATTAAGAACAGTGTAATAGGCACTAAGAACTGTGCACCCTTTTATACTACAGTGTTAATGATGGTTTAGATTTGTCTGGAAGCATATTTTATAGCTCTTTATTTAATGACACCCTCACTCTTTTCAGTGTTATTATATTCAATGAGTTCCCCAGTACAAGAATTACATGGGCCTGTTGGAGTGCATCCAGAGAAGGGTCATGAAAATTATCAGAAGGATGGAGCATCTTACCTATGAAGACATGTGGAGAGACCTGGAATTGTTCAGCCTGGTGAAGAGAAGACTCTGGGGATATGTTATTGTGGCCTTCTGGAACTTACAGGAGGATTCTAAGATGGATGAAAAGAGAGGCTTTTGCATCAGGGACTAGAGTGATATAAAGGGACAATGTTAAACTCAAAAAGAGTCAGTTTAGATCAGATATCAGGAGGAAATTCCTTGCTGTGAGGGTGTTGAGGCACTGGAACAGGTTGCCCAGAGAAACTGTGGATGCCGGATCCCTGGGAGTGTTTGAGGACAGGTTGGATGCTGCTTTGGTCAACCTGTTCTAATGGGCGGTGGCAGTGGCAGTGGCATTGGAACTAGATGATCTTTAAGGTCACTTCAAACCCAAAACACTCTGTGATTCTATCATTCTATAGTGATGGCAAAAACAACTGCTCATCCTCTTCCCAGCTGCAAGAGTCCGAACAGCATCACACAGAAATGAAGGTGCGGTACCAAGGAAATTTGGAGGGTCAGGGATTTCTTTAAAACAGAAACACAAAAACACAAAAATCAGACTACAGGCTTGACTTTTAATTCCTTTTCCTTGACAGCCTTCAGTGATTCCCTCAGTCATATCTTCTGAATGAAAGGAAAAATGGCCATCATAATCTACAGATAAAAACAGCATATCCCCTCAATCCCCTATTTTGCTAAGCATCTAAGTGTTAATTTTATCTGAGCTGAAGCTTCTTCTGAACCTTTGTAAAAATGTTTGGTTAATCTGGACGTGATTAAGAATGCATTTCTTTTTTAAAACAAATACATTGAAAAGTCTGTAACTCCCTTTCAAAGATCAAGGGATGTCCAGTTACAAAACAAAAAAGTGAAAAAGAATCTCCCTTGGATCATCAGTAACCTTTCAACATGTCTACAAGGATGCATATATTGTAACATCTTGCAGGTTTACCTCCTGGGTATGTTTGCATGCAACTTTATCATGCCATTGCAGAGGTGCAATTTTATGGAAAACTGTGATGTGCATTAAAGATTTTATTAAGCAATAGATTACCTTTCTCACAAATATAATAAGAATAGATCAAGATGACAAGATTGAGCACCCCTTAATTGACATTACACTGTGGTTATATTTATATAGGGTGCTTTCTTTTCCTTGAGAGAAATTCTGCCAAGGTTATTTTGTCGATTTTTTGTGACATAGGAAGGACCTCCATCAGAAAGAAAATTATAGACAGGCCGAAATTGGTACTTTATATCTATTCCCCAAGCAGACCTAGGTGACCCACTTGTGGTTTTATCCCTAATGAAACACAAAGAAATTCCCATGGCTCAGTATGTATTCTATTTCAAATTGAAAAGCAAACTTTTTCAGGAAAACTGTAGTTATTCATTGTTATATCACACATGTGAAATTAACCTGTGTGTATGTAGAGCAATGAGAAATCTACCCATACAGATTATACCTGCCTATACATAGATAGATCTGCTACATTTAGTTCTTTTCAGGTTACAATAAAGATGCAAAAGCGTGTGTGTGGGAAGGCCTTCTACTGACAGTGGCTGAAAAAAAGAGAAGTGAATAAAGTGGAAATGCTGTGCTTACCAGCTCCCACTGTTCAGGCCACAGAGGGTCAGTGAACTGCAGTTCATTTCCTATTCCACTCTCTGACTCCAACACTTTGAAGACTGCTGTAGGGATGTAATCATTCTTCTCGTGCTCGAGTGAAAACCACACAGAAAGATCAGTCATTTGCCTGCCCTGTTATTCACCCTCTTCCTCTTTTCATTTTTTTCTGCTGTTTTAATGTATTTGTAAAGATCACTATTTCTTTGAAATAGTTTGAAATTCAGTTTTATTATTTAAAAAAAGATCTTATGATAGCATCTGATTACTTTCTGAATTCTATATTTTACACACTTCACAATGCTAAGCTCTTCCAGTGGTATCTTTCTCATGCTTTTTTTTTTGAGGTTCAATTCACCAGAAATTCCATTTTCTAAAAGCTCAGGTTTATCCTGAACAATATATACTATCCATCACAGATAAAAAACATCTTAAATGAACAAAATGTAATAGATCCAAACTTACAAACATAAACACAAAACAAGGGGAAATTAATATAATGAAAACTTCAAATATGTTTTCTAATGTTTTCTTGGAATAGGATGATTTGACACCTTAGACAAGATGACTTCAGTATGTGTGATGGAATTACTGGTCTTGGAAAACTAGTATTTTCACTTTTATGTTTCTTTTCTTCCAGTGTCACTGGGATCACAAAATATCTGGGTGATAGAAGCCTGGGGGAGATTGTAAGACTGCACACATACACTCTTACCATTGTGGTCTTTTCCATGGTGTCATTCCTAGCAGAACAATGCAAACGACTGCATCTTCATAGTAGGGTTATGGAGCAGTTTGTCTTCATGTTGCCAATGAATAAATCTTGCTGTATAAGTCTGAGTAAACGTTGTGGTGCATCACATGATGAGACCCCTTTTTGTTGTGGGACCATGATGTTACTGAGCTGCTGAGTGCAGTCTGACTCCAAGAATGCCCTTTGTCACTGTTACTACATTCTTGATCACTGTATTTCATCCTTTGGGAGGTGAGCTACTAGACCCCATTCAAAACAAAGTACAGACAAAATTTCAGCACACAAAACAAAGAAGTCTTGGATAAAAGGGAGGTGGGATAAGACCTATAAGAGCATGTGGCTGGCCTCTGCCTCTCACTGTCTGATTCTGCCTGGGAAGTGTTCGATATCATGGTCAGATGCAAACTCTCAGTAGGGCAGGCCCTATGACTCAGAAATTTAGGCAATTCTGTGATTTCCCTTGTAGCTCTGACATGTAGCTGCCTGATCTGTGAAAAGCAAAAGAAGATGTAATAAAATGAAGACACTGAACAGAAAAATGTGATAGTTTAACTACTGGAAAAAATCTTCAAGCATTAACAAAAATGGTGTCCATTTCTACTTATTGTGAATGCTTGTCCTTGTGTTACTTTAATTCACTTAGCTGTATTAGGAAATCGTCCCCCAAACCCCTGAAACACCTGAAATGTTCATTCCTGTAACACAGCAACAGGCTCTTAAAACATTTTTAGTAGACTATTGTTCTTACAATTTTTACCACCCCTTGTCAAAATAAATCAAACCGTGATAATCTCCACAAGCACTTTAAAAGGATTAAAATTATGGGGAATCATTTTTTATACCAAATTACTTTGTATATTTCTATTCTCTTGAATGAGAGAGGGAAATGAATTGGAAATCAAAAGAGGGAATTGCTCTTTTGATATCAGCATTTTCTTTTCTATGGGTGTAATTAAATAGATCTTAGAAGAGTGAGACGCAAAAAGGAGAGGAAAGAGGTAAAAAAAGAGAAAGGGACAAAGGGAGATGGTGACAAAAGGTATTCTATGGCCAGAATGAAAATATTTATACGTCTTCTTACATCTCTGAAAGACACAGTCCATCAGGTTCTCATCTCAGGATTGCTGTAGTCTGCAGAAGACCATAGATAAGTCTGAAGGACTGTCTGGGTAACTTTCATGCCACTGTCGCTGACACCGCAGATAAAAGTGTTACTCTGGATCGTGAAAGACAGACAGGAGGACAGGAAACCAGAGGAATGTACAGCTGAAGTATTCCTACCACAGACTGTTCTGTGTTTATGGACTAGTTCCCAAGGGAACTGACACAGAGGACAGATCCCACACAGCTGTTCTGAGCTATTACTGGTCTCAGGTACAAAGACTTCCAAATGTGGCAGTCTTTGCTGCTAAGCTGTGCTCAGCAAATATTAAGAAATATCATATCTAGGCTGCTACAACTCCTTATGTCTTCAAGCAGCATAATTTTATAATATCAAGAGAAAAGTCTAGGATGAGGGTGCAGAAAAAATATTCTATAAGCAACTGGGAAAAGTCTCACAATTGCTAACAGTTGTTCTCATGGTTGACTTCAACTTCCCAGACGTCTGCTGGAAATATAACAGAGTAGAGAGAAAACAATTCAGGAAGTTCCTGGAGTGTGTGGAAGACATACCTGACATAGATGGTGAGGGAAAAGGCTAGGAAAGGCTCCCCATTGGATCAGCTGGTTGAGAACACTGATGGGTGATGTGACGGTGGAAGGTTCTCTTGGGCACAAAGATCACAAAATGACACATTTTCTAATTTTTCAAGAAGAAAGGAGGGGGACCAACAGAACTGCCACCTTGGACTTCCAGAAAGGCAGATATTGGCCTCTTTAGGAGACTAGTGGAGACAGTCCCTTGGGAGGAAGTCCTGAGGGGGACAAAAGAGTCCAGGAAGGCTGGACATTCCTTAAGAATCTTCAATAAATCTTAAACGTGCAGGAGCAGGCTGATCCCATGTGCCAAAAGATGACCTAACGGGGAGGCAGACCAGCCTAGCTGAACAGAAAACTTTGGCTGGAACTCAGAAAACAAGACAGAAGTTTATGGCCTTTGGAAAAAGGGGCAGGCAACTCAAGAGGACTGCAAGGATGTCATGAGATTATGCAGGGAGACAATTAGATGGGTCAAAACCCAACTAGAACTCAATCTGACTACTGGCGCAAAAAAACCTGAAAAATTGTTTTTACAAATACATCATGAACAAAAGAAGGGCTAAGGAGATTCTCCACCCTTTATTGCATGCAGGGGAAAACATAGTGAGAAGGGATGGAGAAAATGCTGAGGTGCCTAATGCCCTATTTGCCTCACTCTTTAAGAGCAAAACCAGCTATTCTCCAGGTACCCAGACCATGAGCTCGAAGATGGGGACAGTGAGCAGAATGAAGACTCCATAACCCAAGGTGAAATGGTCGGTGACCTGATACACCACTTAGACACAAATATATGGGTCCATGTAGCAGCCTGGAACTTGCTGCCCCGGGCTGCTTGTGAGACAGTTTTCTTTCTCATGTAAATTATGAAAAACAATAAGATAAGCATCTGCTGTTTTCCACAGCTGTTGTGGGTCCAGGCATGATATGTTTTGATTTGGGTGGTGTAGAACCCAGCCAACCATACCAGGAGGTGGTTGGACACTAGTGAATCATCTACCTGGGTTCCTACCATATAAAAAGGGAGTAGGAAAGTAAACGGGGCTCTCTCTCTGCTCTGCTGCAGATCCAGCTGTGTTGCCGTGTTCTTATTTCAGCATTGCGACAGGTCTAGATGGGATCCACACAATGGTACTGAGGGAACTGGTGGAAATGCTACTGAGCCACTTTTCCTAATTTACCAACAGTCCTGGCTAAGGACAGAGAACTTAGCTGACTGGAAGTTGGCAAACATGATGCCCATCTTCAAGAATGGTTGAAAGGAATATCTGGGTAATGACAGGCCTGTCAGTCTGACCTCAGTACTGAGGAAGATCATCTTGAATGCCAGTACATGGCACATTCAGGACAATCAGGGGATCAGGTCCAGCCAGCACAAACATGGGTTTGTGAAAGGCAGACCAACCTGAACTCCTCCTATGTCAAGGTGACTCATTTAGTGGATGAGGGAAAGGCTGTGCATGTGGTCTGCCTGAAGTTGAATAAAGCCTTTGACACTGTCACCCACAGATTTCTCCTGGAGAAACTGGTTGTTCATGGCTTGGACACGTGCTGGGTAAAAAACTGGCTGGATGGCTGGGCCCAGAGAGTGGGTGGTGGATGGAGTTACATCCAGATGGCAGCTGCTCACCAGTGGTGTTCCCTAGGGCTCAGTTTTGGGGCCAGTCCTGTTTAACACCTTTCTCAATGATCTGGATGAGGGGATGGAGTGCACCCTCAGTCAGTTTGAAGATGACTCCAAGTTGGGCAGGAGTGTTGATCTGATGGAGGACAGGAAGGCTGTGCAGAGGGATCTGGACAAGCTGCATCAATGGGCCAGGACCAGTTGTATGAGGTTCAAGAAGGCCAAGTGCTGGGTCCTTTACTTGCTTCACAAGAGAGAAGTTGTCTTGGGTTATATGAAGGTGTAAGCAAAGAAATGTATTTTATCACCATCCCCATTACTTCTCAGTGAATTGTTAAGGATGGGTCGTTCACAACAGCTGGCCACTGCACCCCCCACCCTCCAGATCGCAATCTGGGCATTAGATAAGGAAGAAAGAGATACAACCCTGCAAGGCAGAATGATGCCTCTTTATCTTCACATCAGTTAGTCAGCCCTGATAACATTCTCTGATAAGCAACATCAGTTGGGGGTAATTTTCTCTAATGAGCCATCAAGGCCATCTGAAATGATTCATAAATGACATCATGCCATTGTGATAGGTCCCACCCCAAAGGGAGGTTCTGAACATCCCTACCTGTATAAAAGAAGGGTTGGGGAGACACCACAAGACACTACTTCCACTGGATTTCCCCGAGGAGAGGAACTCCATAACCACCACTGTACCTCCAGAGACAGACTGGATTTTTTTCCTCAGAATCACCACTTCAACCAAGACCATATCCATCACTTCAACCAAGACCATATCCATCACTCCAATAGGACTACAGTCACTATTTAACTGGACTGCTATCACCACCCTGACCAACAGGGTGTCAGGTTGTATTCTGACCTTGTCAGTTTAAGCTGGTGTTTTCTGTATTACTGCCTTTATTTTAACTTCTTCTATTAAATTGTAGTTCTGACTTAGAATCTCTCACAATATATTTGTGTAGGGTTAATTCCTCTGCTGGTTTGTTTCCACACTAGCACAGAAGGGCAATGGAACTGGTGAAGTGTCTGGAGCATGTCCTATATGCAGAGGCTGAGGGAGCTTAAGGTGTTGATCGTGGAGAAAAAGAGGCTGAGAGGGAACCTTATTGCTCTCTACAACCACCTGAAAGGAGATTATAGTCAGATAGAGTTCGGCAGGAAACAGAATGAGGAAATGGACTCTTGGTGTGCCAGAGGAGATATAGATTGGATGTTGGGAAAAGTTTCTTCATGGAAAGGGTTATCAAGCATGTCACCATCCCTAGAAAGTGTTCAAGAAACGTGGATGTGACACTCTGGGACATGGTTTAGTGGTGGACTTGGTGGTCCTGGGTTAACAGTTGGACTCAATGATCTTAAAGGTCTTTTCCAACCTATGTGTTTCTACAATTCTGTGTTTCTGTGATCATACATACAGAATGTCTGATTTTTTTTTAAGTTTTCTTTATCTCAGTACAGGGATTTCCTAAATTTCTTTTTTTCTGGAATACTATCAATATTTTATCATAATTCCAATACTCAAGTACCTTGAGAGCTACATCCTATATTTCGTTGTGTAAGGAAACAATGCATTTGGACAGTGACAAGTGACTTAATCATATATGAGAGGATGTTTGAAAAATGTTAGAGAGAAAATATACGTGGCTAGAAAGTAATGTACAGGCATTATGCAGTATTAGGTATTTTGCCTTTTTTCTTCTGCTACTCCATTTCAGGAAAGGTTCCTATAAAAATGTCTAGTTCTTTGCACATCAGAGGTTAGGTCCAAACAAATGCCTTTCTAGAAACTCTGAGTGTTTTAGAGCAAATCATATATTTAGATGAGATAAAATTTCTGGAGTGAGAAAGAAGAAATTCCCAGGCTGCAGTGAATATGGAGATGCATCTTTTGATCTCTATGTATCATTAAGTCCTGAAAATATCTACTCTTTCACAGAAGTAAAACACTTCTCAACAACTCATTTTTTTTCCAAACTTCCTTCTTTCATTTTGATGTAAAAATTGAGATATAACAAGCATTTTAAGTACATTCAGATTCTAAGAATAAAGAAACAAAATTTTCCTTTCCTCTCTAAATCTACCTTCTGTTACACCATTAATTTTATGCAGCTGAAGTATGTGTGTAGGAATGTAAAATGTCTTGGGAAACTTGGAAATAAAAAAATCAAGCTGAAAATGGTGAAGTGAGGAACCATTGATGAAGGCTGAGTTAAGTCCACATTTTAGAAGCAATGAAGTGTCATTTGCCCTTTTTTCTCTCTGACAGGTGCCTATCTTTTAAAAGAAAACATGGAAAATGGGCATAATATGATATAATGCAGTTTTTAATCTACCAGTGAATGAACAATGGTCCAGGAGCTTCGATATACGTATTTTCAGATGACGAAAAAGATTTTGAGAGGTACATGAAATGTATCTCCCTATGAAAAAGAAAGTTTAGTAGCCCTACTTAGCTAATTTTCTCTACCTATAAATAAAAAGTGTTCAAAAGTACCTGAACTAGGAGGGGAAAGTCAGTTATGAAGCTGAAAAGTTGAACTGTAAAACAATTTGAAAAAGTTAAAGATGAAGATCCAGGGGAAATCTGAAGTCTGTCCAAAGAACCAGAAAATAAGGAGAGTTTATAACTAGTGAAATCCCCTCTGTATTTTCCACAGGAGATATCAAGTAACGAGAGCTAATCTGACAGGAGGTGAATGATACAGTGCATTTCCTAGGGACTCGAAAGAAGGTTCATTTATAATGTTTGAATGGAAGGCAGCTCTCACTGAGGAAAAATGGTACTGAGAAACTAAACCCTTCTAGTGAAATGTTCTGTCAGATGGACTGAGATTAGGATTAGGGTATGGCAGGGACACATTCCAGTTTGGATAATAACTGATATTTACTTTAAATCCAAGTGGGAAAAGAGACTCTCCAGAAGAGGAGCCATGTACACACAAACATACACTCAAAAAATTACCTCAGGATTCCAGGAAGCAGATTTCCCCTTTCATGCATCTTGGTTTTCTATCAATTTCTCTAGTTTCCTTACAGTTGCAAGGGAAAAGTGAATTGTGTGGTTAGGTCCTGGCACTCATCTGTTTAGTGATGTGTCTGACCCATTTCTGTGCTACACTTTTCCCAGTGTTTGTGGGAATATTGGCAGCATTTTGCCTCTTCTCTTGTCAGGTTCTTTAAGCAATGAATTTATGATTTTTGCTCATAACAGCTCAAATTCTGTTAAAGATTTGTTTTCATCAAAACCATTGAATTCACTTTTCCTGTGGTCATATCTTTTTATGCTGTCTGACCAAACTGTTCTGATGTTTGTATTTAACAAAATGGATAACTGCAGAAGCAGAATGTTTTAAGTGGATGGAAAAAGATATTCAGTGAGTGAATTTTACTCCTATGGTAGAGACTAGTACAATGGAACTAGATTCAACTTGCAGTCAGACAGAAAAAAAATAGAAACAGAGACAAAGGAACAATAAAAAGTGAATGTATGTCCACATATGTAATGCCACATATCATGACTTTAAAAACTCCCACTATCGTGTCTTATTAAATATTTCATAAACTATAAGAGAGCTAGAATCCCTCTAACACATATATCTGAATGAGGAAGAAGTATTTTCTCAAAATGATGTGCTCTGTTTCTAAGGAATATTACCAACAAAAACTTTAAGAAATAGAAAGAGAAGAGCAAAGAAGGATGTTGAGACTCAAAATGTATTAGCTAAATGGAGCAAGTGCCAAAATTGCTGAGCAAATTCAAGATGCAAACCAAACCCAGTAGAATCTCAAAATAAATGACTGGTTTCAACATCCTTATTCTGCCACCCTGTACATAAGCTTAAACCTGAGGATTCTCAGATTTGCTGAAGGAACAGAGATAGCCTGACTCCACAGAGAAATCCATTAAGATAGTAAACTCCAACTTCAGATGAATTTAGAAATACTATTTTTTTCATGAATCTTGAAAATCCCAGGATGATGTTATTTTCATTTTTGGAAAGGCTCATTTCAGGAGTCTTATTTTATTTTTTTTTCCTCTCACTTCTTCCTGCTGTGAAGCACACTATGGATGGGAAGATAATTAGAAACACAAATGACAGAGCTAGAAACAAAAATAAAATGCTAGGTGACATTTTATCTGTCTTCTAGCTGAAGAACTGGTTCTTGCTTTACTGGACCTCATATTTTAGGACAGTGGAAAAAGGAATTCAGGGCAACTTACATGGTTATTTTTCCCTACAAAGTACAGTCTATACATACAAATCTTTCTGCAGACTATAGGAAGCAACAAGTACTACAGGAACAGCCTATGTATTAATCAAGAATCGTATCTGACTGAAAGTGAGACACAAACAGATAGAAGAAAAAAATGTGTTCTATATGAAATGGCTTAAATGTGTAGAGGACCCAGGCTCATACTATAGTGACTCTGTTTTCTTGTTTAATGAGCACAGCTATGTCAAGCAGAATTTACACCAAACATGTTTAGTTAAAATACTTGCGTACATGTGTATGCACACTTTAACACACATACATGTGCACACACACACTCAGAGGAAAAATAAGCAAGGAAATTCTTTCCGAGAGCCGGTTTCAAGAATACAACTGTTCTCCTGTGCTAGGAGCTATTGCAAGCCAAATAAAATATCAGTGTTCCACTAGGAAATGGTTAGTCAAACAGAAAGTGCAATGAATCTGCAGCTGATGAATATAAGGATTTCTCCATTAAATCCCCTGTGTCAGAAATTATTATAGAGGCTTTCTGTAGTATAGGACATTCCCAAGACCAGTTACTCAGTGTTATGTAAATGACAAATGGTTAGAAAAAAATAACTTGGAACAGATGAATAAGGCATTTGGTTCGTAGGAAAACAGATCAATATAGTTTTGACTAGAGGCTTGAAGCAACTTCTTGTGTTAAAAATAACAACACTACAGATACCTTCCTGTGGCTATCATTATATGAATTTATAGACATTAAAATATGTTTCAGCAAATGTAAAGAGTTAAAAGGTGTTTCCTTGCAAAACAGATGGACTAAAGGTCACTAATCTTTCACTTTTTACAAAGCATTATTTAGTACATGGATAGCAGAATTATTACCTTTTATTTAAACCATTTTCATTCTACTAGTATCAATGATTGGGAAAAAATTAATGATGCATATTAATACTGATTCGGCAATTTGACAGTGTGCGGTGGGAGATGTCTTTAGGGCTTCTTGTGTTATCCTTTAAAGAGACTACCAAAGACTGAATTTACAGGCCCTACACAGATGTGTGTAGGGAAGGTTGAAAGAAGGTTTTTCTGTTTACCACCCACACCCCATGCAAGAACCAAATGTAAGCAGTTCTCATAGAGCTGATGAGAACCAAAAGGAGTGCAGATCACCAGAGAGTGGTGTGTGAAGTGCAGACCCATTGCGTGCTGGGTCTGTAAAGGGAAGGAGAGATATTTTTGACATAAAGCAGTCAACTGCAGTGTCTCATAACTAGGGGGAAATGGAGTGGTGTGTGTAGCTTAATAACCATAGAGCAAGAGAAAAGTTCTGTGTACAGTAAGTCCTGTAGGCAATTCTCTAAGTTGTATTTTCTGTTTATATATGTATGAATAGCCCACTCGCCACTGGAATATCCACATTTTTTTTTCTTTCAGATGTTCTGCATGTCTTTGACCAGGCTCTTTTCTCAATAACATGCATGCTACTTTTAACCCCTCAGTGACTTCTGTCTTTCTAGCCTATTGACAGCCGCTTTCTCAGCCTTCAATACAGTAAATCCATTGTATAATATGCCTTTAATACAAGAGGTCTAGGGGACCACATTGTTTTCAAAATATGGTTTTACTGGCTTCTTACATAGCACTAGGATATTTCCTCTGACTTAGGTTCAATACCTTCATTTATACATGCCTCAGTTTTGTTTGCTTTTCTTTCTTTTTTCTTTTTTTTTTCCCCACCCTCAACTGCTGTTAAGCACCAGGCCAACTACTTTTGAGTTTTATTCACTACCCCATCGCTCCGTCCCACTTCCCCTACTCCCATCCTGAACTACTGAGTGTATGGTCATGAACAGACCGTGCTTTTAGGGTTCAGCATAATTCACACACTATTTTGTTCTTCTGACTGCAAACTTGCTGTGGTATGGATCAGATTATCAACAGAGCTGAGTGAACCAATTTGGATTAAATTAACAGAACCATTCCTTGCCTCACACAGATCTTTGTTTGAAGTTTGAAAATGTCAGCTTAATTTTTATTCACCTGCTGCTCACTTCCTGGTTTTGGTCAGGACTGGAATGCTATAATATTAGGAGAAATTATGCTCCTTTGATATTTTCAGAAGAAGTAAAAAGAGGAAATTGGAGATGAAGGATGGTCTTATGGTTAAAGAAACTGAACAAGGACTCTTGAGATAAAGGTTTAATACCAGTTTGTGCCACAGGCTAACTTTATGATTCCGGTAAACTGTCAGAAACAGAGAAACTGCATGACTGGATCAGATCAGTGGTCCATCTAATAATTTATCACTTCTGTGTATCTCCTTGTGTCAGCTTTACTGAAAGATGCAGATCTCTGAAAAATGCAGGTATAATATGCCTACAAGCTAAGTTTGTCCCAACACCTTATGCTCTGGGGTATTCTATCCCCTTCTACAATTCTTAGCTGTTTCTATATCCCAACATTTTCCTTATTTTCTTGGCTGCTGCTGAGCACTGTGCAGAGGTCTTCATTGAGCTGTCAAGTCTTTTTTTCTGAGTTGTTACAGCTGTTTTCTCTTGTTCTGCCCCTGTGATCAATGGGGGCTTTCTTGACACTGTCATCTTGGCTGGTCAATGCCCAGAACTGGAGGCCTTACAATTTCCCAGAACTCAGCAACTGCATGACTCAGAGCATGTGGTTATAATTGTGGCACAGTCCTTTTTCTTTCTCTGCTAGTTACAGTGCTTGAGCATGAATGATGTGTTCAAATGCTGCCTGGGATTTGAAAGGAACACTCCAGCACCATTCTTTTCTTCAAACAATAGGTACTTCTGTGATCGAGGTATCCTTCCCCGGCCTTTTAGACCATGGCCACTATTACCTAAGTTGTTATAAATGAAAGGTTATAATAACCATCTAACAACTCCTGGAAAAGGGTCTGGCTGCTGTAAAACATAGTAGTTCGAGTTCTTATACTCATATGAGAAGAGTTTTCTCCTTCATCTTATTCCTAAAACCTCTGTTGATAAGCAAATGAAGACCCCCTATGGGGAACAAGGAGGCCATACCTCATTGCTTGTGGGTAAAACATCACACATCAGAAAGAAATCTCTGTTCATTTCATAATGCTCTGAAGAGTTTGAAGAGTTCTGCTCCACATCTATAATTTGCTGCCCTGCGACAACCTGATCTGTGTTGGAGAACCACTGCCATGAGTGTAACTAAAGTGATACAACCCTATGGTCATTCTCACTGCTTTCTTTGTGAACCACTCAGACTATTTGAACTACATTTTAATCTTACATCTCCTGCTGAATATTTTCCTGTGAAAACATTATCAGCATTTGAAGCAATCAGATGTTATTCACTGTCTAAAAAAAAATTTTAAAATTCTTCAATATCAGGTTCTCTTCCATCCCTTTTAACCTTTCTTTATACTGGAAATTATGCCTTGGGACCTTGGTCATGATCTGCCATTGGCATTGCCTTGAGCCATAAAGGATGTGGGGATGGAAGAAACAGGTCTAAGAACACCTATTCTCCTGTCTAAGTGTAAGAATAGGAAAAAGGCTTAATGATAGGAAGAGATAAGGCAGAGCTATATTAATTACTTTAGAATGTTACTGCTGCATACCTGTTCTCTTAGTTTACATTTAACTACTAAAGCATGCCCATGTCTACTCTTGAATGACAAGACTCCCTTTCCATGTAATGTGTGGAGGGGGACTGGGCTTAAAGACGAAATTTTGTTGAGAAGTGCAAACAGATCTAGAAACTTAGATTGGCTGTCAACCTAGTCACAGAATCCAAAGAGATCTTACACCAAGATGGAGAAGACAAAAATTTATTTTGCCTGCCTTGAGTGCCAATGGCACAGCATCAGGAAGCCACAACTAGCCTCATCCTGGCCATACATGGCTTAAAGGGGACAACTGAAACACTGTGTCATGCTTTTTGGGCAGTACCCACAAGTAGACACTGTCCAGTTTCCCAGAACTCAGCCATTCTATGACTCACCACATACCATTGTAATCATGGCTGTCAGGACTCTCAGTCTCTTGCTACACAGGTTTGAAGGTCACCTTATGTGCCCAAATAGTGTATGAAAGAAACATAAGATGTTAAAAAGCAGAGACACTTTTTGTCTTGGAAAAACCTGTTGGGCACAGATACTATCTAAGCACAAATTGTTGCTATTAGTAATATTTTGATACTGCAGGCATGTTGTGATTGTAAGAAAGTATGAAAATTAACATTGCTGTAGCTGTATTCACAAAGGGCACCAGTCAGGTACAATTTGTGGTCACATGCAAGAGCCCCAGATGTCACAGAACAGGTGAAGAGCCTGATATCCAGCACACACTGAATGGTAAAACAACTGCAGGATGGTTTGGAGTGCTGTCAAAAGCTTCTGCCAAGACTGCTAGCAGACACTAAAGGTTCAAAGGTCTTAAGATCCAAATCCAGTTTTTCCAGTGCATACAAAAATTAGTTTTCCTCATATATTCTATAATTTAGAAACTTGATATGGAACTCATGATGAACATGGTCTCTGTCTTCCTTATCTAGCAAGTTTTGTACTCATTAATCATTTGTGCTTCTACAGCTTTACCTCTGCATTTTTTCAGATTCCTAGGGATTTTTTTCCCATCCATATCTCTGGAGCTGGTGAGGCATAAACTGCTGCAGGAACGCCTTGTCACTTTCTAGGGACTCTTCATTCATCTCATCTTTTAGGTAGAAGGAAAGATGATCAGAACTGTCTTTTCTTGCTCGTGGAAGGGAATAGAGAACTGGATCCTGAGATGATACATTCATTTTATTCTTTTTCTGGTCTTTATTTGTTGCGTCCTTCCTTTGAGAATAATATCACTTCCTTAAAAAAAAAGGGGATGCTGGAAACCCTCCAGTTTCTTTGAGCACCACCACTTTGAATCCTTTGCTGTTGGAGCAGGGGGAAGTGCAAGAGGCTGATGAACACGAAAATGCAGAATTTTTGAAGATGAAAGGGCTTTTAAAATCATCAACAGCTTAGTTTGAACAGTCCTCACCCAGGAAAAAGACAAGTCACTTAGAAAAGTGAGACAGGGAGACTATTAACTGGGGAACTTTGGGCAGTTCAGAGCATAAAGAGTGTATAATCTGAGAGCAAACAAAGTCCCATGCACATTCTCTCTATTCCTTTTAAAAACCAAAAATAATCCAGCGTGAAGATAGATAACTAATCAGTACCACTGCCCATCAAATATCTCCAAAAACAGTAAACACCAGCTGTAGCTCAGTTGAAACTGACAGCTCATGAAGGACAAACTTTAACTCAGAGCTGTATTTCTAGTGAGGGCCCTTTAAATTATTTTAATGTAATTATAATTGCAGAAATCACAACGTTAAGTAACACAGAGAATAGCAGGAAAGAAATGAATACATTGCAAGGAATAATCTAGTATTCTTTACTATTGGATTCCATAGTTCAAAGATAGGTAATTCTTTCACAGCTATGAAACCACTCTCTATGCATAAAAAACCTTCAAAAAGGGGTCCAAAGTAAAAATTTGGATGCAGTTTAAAGAACCCCTGAGACTTGGGAAACCCACAGGAACCACAAAGACGTTTCTTTTTCTTGCACTGTCTCCTATGAATAAATGAAAGAACGAACATTTCTTTTCATTCTTGTCTCTGTCACAGAAGCTCAGGTCTTACACCCTAACCTTTCCAACTACCACCTTGAACACTATACAAGTGATGTCTTCTCTTCTTATTCCTCTGTCTGAAACCATAACTGGTGACCTTGTTTTCCTTGTGCCTAGCAATATGTCTTATGGTCCCGTTGTGCTCTACCTACTCCTTTTTCTTATATGGTTTTTCTGACACTAGCAAACCCTTCGATCAAAAAGCCAACCAGATGGGTAGCTAACTATATACTGGGGGAGAATGTGAAGGTTCTGAAATTTCACATGTCGGAACGAGTTAAAAGAACTATCAGATCCTTCTGCCTTGCATCAGAATACAGAAGCAGATGCTGAAATGTTAGTAATTGAACAGCTTTTTAAAGACAGGGGGAAAAAAATCAGTGGAATGAGTTAATTAGATAATGAAGGGAATAGATTTAGCAATTAATTCAGGTTACATAAAGCATTTGAGAATACTATGTAGAAAAAACTCATTGAAAAAAGGTCCACCAGGGGCTTGAATGTTCTCCCCCTCCTCCTCCTGACATTTTTGCCTCTTTAATGTGAAATCGTTTCTGAAAAATGCTCCCAAAATTTTTGATAGAACTCAATATGTAGTCATCAGTGAGTACAGAATTTTTTTCCTGCTTCTGAACAAATGTTTAAGCCATTTGCTTTGGCAAGAAGGGTGAAAGATCTTGTATTAGATATGTGCAGATTAAACTTCTTGATAAGGCTTCTGCTGCAGGAATACACCTGGGGATCAGTGCCAGAAAAGAGGACATATTTGTATTGCAGATGAAAGGGATGCACAAATCATACGTGCACACATGCTGGCCAAGATGGGGTGTTTTTAATCTCTCATAATACTAATTACTTTTAGTTAAACTTCTGTTATATATATCCATTCTGTCTTTCATAGGCTGGCCTAAATTGTTAATAAGAAGGATCCACACCTTTTATTGATTAGAACTGGATCTGCAAAGAGATGGTGGGGTCTGAATACTTATCAACTGATGTCATCGTACAAGCAAACATCCCAGAAGGTGATACCACATGGTCTCTGGAGATACAGTTCACCTTAGCAGGTCCATAACTGCATGTGACAACTACCACTGCTTCATTGAGTTGTTCAGGTTGGAAAAGACCTCTAAGATCATTCAGTCCAACTGTTAACCCAGCACCACCATGTCTACCACTAAACCATGTCCCAGAGGGTCACATCCATGTTTCTTGAACACTTTCCAGAGATGGTAACTCACCCATTTCTTTGACGTGCTGTTCCAATATTTGAAAACCCTTTCCATGAAGACACTTTTCCCAATATCCAGTCTAAATCTCCTCTGGAACAGCATGAGTCCATTTCCTCTCATCCTGTTGCTTATCTATTTGGGATAAGAAACCAAACTCTATCTGGCTATAAACTCCTTTCAGGTGGTTGTAGAGAGCAATAAAGTCCCTTCTCAGCCTCTTTTTCTCCATGATCAACACCCTAAGCTCCCTCAGCCTCTTCTTATAGGACTTGTGCTCCAGACACTTCACCAGTTCCATTGCCCTTCTCTGGACACGCTCCAGCATTTCAATTTTTTTGGTGTAGTGAGTGGCACAAAAAAGCATGCAGGATTCAAGGTGCAGCCTCACCAGTGCCAAGTACAGAGGGACAATCATTGTCCTCATCCTGCTGGCTGCACTAGTTTGAACACAGGCCAGGATGCTAGTGGCTTCTTGGCCACCTGGGCACATGCTGACTAATGTTCAGTGGCTGAAAGCCAGCACCTCCAGGTCCTTGTCCCCTAGGCAGCTTTCCAGCCACTCTTGCCCCAGCCTGTAGAACTGCATGGGATTGCTGTGACCCAAATAAAGGACCCAGCACTTGGCCTTCTTGAACCTCATACAACTGGTCCTGGCCCATTGATGCAGCTTGTCCAGATCGCTCTGCACAGCCTTCCTGTCCTCCATCAGATCAGCACTCCTGCCCAACTTGGAGTCATCTTCAAACTGACTGAGGGTGCACTCCATCCCCTCATCCAGATCATTGAGAAAGGTGTTAAACAGGACTGGCCCCAAAACTGAGCCCTAGGGAACACCACTGGTGAGCAGCTGCCATCTGGATGTAACTCCATCCACCACCCACTCTCTGGGCCCAGCCATCCAGCCAGTTTTTTACCCAGCACGTGTCCAAGCCATGAACAACCAGTTTCTCCAGGAGAAATCTGTGGGTGACAGTGTCAAAGGCTTTATTCAACTTCAGGCAGACAACATGCACAGCCTTTCCCTCATCCACTAAATGAGTCACCTTGACATAGGAGGAGTTCAGGTTGGTCTGCCTTTCACAAACCCATGTTTGTACTGGCTGGACCTGATCCCCTGATTGTCCTGAATGTGCCATGTACTGGCATTCAAGATGATCTTCCTCAGTACTGAGGTCAGACTGACAGGCCTGTCATTACCCAGATATTCCTTTCAACCATTCTTGAAGATGGGCATCATGTTTGCCAACTTCCAGTCAGCTAGGTTCTCTGTCCTTAGCCAGGACTGTTGGTAAATTAGGAAAAGTGGCTCAGTAGCATTTCCACCAGTTCCCTCAGTACCATTGTGTGGATCCCATCTAGACCCATAGATCTGTGTGTGTCTAAGTGGTGTATCAGGTCACCGACCATTTCACCTTGGGTTATGGAGTCTTCATTCTGCTCACTGTCCCCATCTTCGAGCTCAGGGGCTGGGCACCTGGAGAATAGCTGGTTTTAATCTTAAAGAGTGAGACAAAGAGGGCATTAGACACCTTAGCCTGTTCCTTATCTTTTTTTCACTCTGTTCCTTCCCTCATCCTATAAAGGATGGAGAATCTCCTTAGCACTCATTTTGCTGATGATGTATTTATAGAAACATTCTTTGTTGTCCTTTGCAGCAGAAGCCAGAGCAAGTTCTAGTTGTGCTTTGCATTTACTCTCTGCATAATCTCTTGACATCCTTGCAGTCCTCTTGA
>VZRZ01006600.1:0-16354 GCA_013398175.1 Climacteris rufus
GTCTTTCAAAACCGAGACAGAGGCCGAATTCTGTGTTTCACTGATGCATATGCTGCAGGGCTTCAGAGCTGCAGTGGAACATGCCTGATCACAGGAGATCACCTTTAGGAAACAAGGATGCCTGGGCTATTTTCAGCAGTTCTCAAATGCCTGTCAAAATGCAAAGGGCAGCTGTGGGATGAGCAATAACCAGGGGAAGCTCTTGGTGCTGTTTGCATTGCACTGAGTATAGAACGGAAATGGATAGATTGTGGCACTGGAGGAGCATTTCAGGTTTAATGAATTGAGATTATGTGAATGTGGCATTTTGCAGATGTCTTTTTTTTAAATCCCCCTGAGATTTTTTCTTTTAACCATTTCTGTCTCTTTGTCAGCATCTGAGCGTGAATGAAAATGTTTTCCTTAAGAGTGGATTTACTATGAAGAATCTTGAAGAGTGTGCAAAGGAGCAGTTAAGAGGCAGTGTTTTGAAAAAGTTCAGGCAGAGCTTGTGTTGGAGACATGAGAAACTGCAAGAGAGAAAGAGTTCCTGAGTGTTGTGCCTTGACAAAACAAAGAAGCACAGACATTCCAGCCTCTGCAGAGGTGGATCCTAATGTAATAAGACCTCTCTTGAAAGGAGCTCCTGCAAAGATAAATACGTGTTTAGTTGGGCAACAAGATGAAATCAGAAGAGATGCAATGCATAATGAAGCTTTACAAGATCCACAAGCCCCAGCGTGACCTATCACCACATGGGCAGAACTCTTGCATGTTATGGTAAACCATGCAAGAGAAATGGGCTGGGAAATTCATTCTGGAGAGCAAATTTGAGCTATTGAGAGGAGCCCCAAAACTGAAATGCAGAATGATGGGTGAGGGCTTTTAAACATAACCTACCTGAGAGAAAAGTCAAAACCCCCCTGCTCAGTCACAAGAAGAGTATAATGAACTGTGGAGGACTGCAGAGACTCTAGGTATTCCCCATGCCACCTTCAAGGGATTGCCCAATGCAGGGATAGCGGACTTAGTCAAAGAGGTATGGGTGGGGGGAACATGAGTAGCAAAAAGCCTCCACAGGAAAAACATACGCCTAACCTTTTTGAAACACAGAAGGAAAAAACCACTAAGCACTGGGTGAACTTTGGGCCTTCTCACCCAGCACATTTTACCTTTCAATGGTCTGATAAAGATGGGCCTCATATCTGTTTAGCGGGACCTAGAAAAACAACCTTTCAACTTTTTAATTGATACAGGAGCTCAAGTATCTCTGACCACCCCCACAGATGCAAAAAAATTAAACTGGAGTTTTAAAAGAAACAGGGTCCATCTAATAGGATTCAATGGACAATGTACTATGTGTGATACTGTCAAAGTCTTTCTATGGTTAAAAATGGGGAAAAAATTAATGACTTCACACACATTTGCAATTGCAGATCATGAAGAAATCATTTTAGGATATAATATCCTTGAAGAAAAAGTCGGGAAATTCCCCAACAGGAATGTTTGGAATTTGTCTTTCGGGTCCACAAAACCTCCATAGAGTAAATTTTCTGGAAAAAACAGAAAATCTATTTAAAGTGCCTCCGGTTTTACTTGCTTCTGCTTTGACTAATATGAAACAGTAGCCTATTTCTCCTGCAGCCAAAGAAGGGATAAATGAAGTAATAAAAATTCAGAACAAAGAGGTGTTATATTTTTATTCCCCATATAATTCTCCTGCTTGGCCAGAGAGGAAACCAGATGTGAACTGATGCTTAGTGATTGATTATCTGTGGCTGAATGCCAACACGGAACCTCTTGTCCCAAACATTGCCAGTCTCACTGCCACCCTGCAAGCAGCTGCACATGAATGGATGGCAGTTCTAGATGTAAAAGACATGGTCTTCCACTTCAGGAAGAAGATAAACCCAAATTTTTTATTGGGAGGGTACACAATATACCTTTATTTGCCTGCCCAAGGGTGTAAGCATTCACTGGCAATAGCACACAATGCTTTAGCTGAACTCCTTCAACAAATAGAAATCCTGGAAGGAATGCAAATCTACCAATACATTTATGATGTGTTAGTAGGAGGTGAAGAGGAAAGTGCAGTAAGAACAACAGCACAGAATATATGGAATAAATTAAATGATGAGTGGATAGAATGCTTCTTCTAAATGCCAAGGCCTCTCTAAAAGGTAACATTCCTGAGAACCTGGTTGGTTGCTAGTCAGGCTGTGATGCCAAATGAAACCATTACAAAATTAGGTGTTATTTCTACCCCTACTACTATAAAGGAGCTTCAAAAGGTCATGGGTACTTTAGGATACTGGATAAATAATGTTCCTGGATTTTCTGTAATAGCAAGACCATTGTACACATTAATGAGGAAAAGCTAGACCTGGAATGGCTTGATAATCACAAACAGGTTTTGCAAATGCTGATAGAAGAGTTAAAAACTTATCAATCACTTTCACCCCAGTGATCCTATAATAGCTGAATGGGACTTTGCTGAACATGGGACTTACTATAGTATATTCCAGAAAGGCCCTCAATGGACCCAAACGACCATTAGGTTTCAGTTCCACAGCTTTAAAAGATACTGAGAAGAGATACTCTGTCGGGGAAAAGGGATTATTATCTCTGACCCAAACCGTTAAACAAGTATCAATAATTCAACAGCATCAACCTGTACAAGTCCAAGGACATTTCAATCTGTTAGCTGGCATTAAGACAGGCAGTGGTTCACCAGAGGGAATTGCATAAAGACCAGCAGTACACAAATGTTATGCATATGTCTCAGGAGTCATGGATCAGGTGGATATAACTGAAGGGCTGACAAAACCTTCAAAATATGGATGGCTGTGACTCCAGATATGTTAGCTTTGCAACAGCCATATAAACCTAGTCCTATACTGGATGCTCCTGCATTTGGACTCTGAAGTTAAAGAAGTCTGTCTCACTGATGCCTCAGCCAAACACATTGATGGTAACAGAGCAGTTGCTCTTCACATTCAGACAGGAATGGAGTAGTAGAAGGAATGGGAAGTGCATAGGTGGGAGAGTTGAAAACTCTACTGTTGGCAGTAAGACAGCAAAGACAATATATGTTGGTTCTTATGCAGTCTGGGCTGCTGCCACACAGTGGTTGTGTCAGTGGGAAACATTTGGTTGGAAAGTAAATGAAAAAGAGGTTTGGCAGAAGGAAGATTGGAAGTGGTTGTTATTACAGGCTCAATCCCAACTAACCCACATAGGATGGATCAAAGCTCATGCCAATGATCAAGCCTTGCAGACTTCATCTAACAAAAATTAAAAAGATAAAATTTGATCACTTGGAAGATCCTCAACATTGGTATCAATTGGGTGAGTGTAAATCAGGGCATACATCAAGAAGCTCTATTTTTTGCAGCACAAAGCAGAGGCTGGCCATTGACCACAAAATTGTGTAAAGACATTCTCACACAGTGTCCTCAATGCGAATTGAGGTTTGAACAAAGTCATCCAGACCTGGCACAGCCTTTACATATCAAAAGCAACAAATGCTCTGGTCCACTTGGCAAATAGATTATGTTAGACCTCTAAAGGTCCAACTTGTGTAACTTGTATGTTACAAGTTTCTGGGTTGGTAGTTGCCCCCTAAAGGAGACATGCTGATGCCAAAGCTACTATTTCAGGACTCAATAACTGATTTTCCAGTCTCCGCGTCCTGGACTCTATGCGGAGTCACAATGGATCATGCTTCACCAGTGTGATAGTACAAGACTGAACCAAAAGGGGAGGCATCAAATGGGTTTTTCATACACCTTATTATTCCCAAGCAAATGGGATTGTGGAGTGTGCCAATGGTTTGCTAAAGCACTACCTTAGGCCACATGAATCTGGTTGGGATAAATGGCAACCTTCTGCGTTATATCAGATAAATAACTGCTAAGGGCCAATGGATAGTCCTGTTTCATGAGCTTTCTTGAGTCCAGTGTCCCTTGATTCAGCTCCAAATGATAAAATTGAAGCCTTTCAGGACAACATACAGGTGAGTCGAGCAGTCATGGTCAAATTACCCCAAACTGGGATTGTACCTACGACTCTGATGAATGCTCAAGGGCCATTAGGCTGTGTGACTGCCTATAACTCTAACAGCTATGTCAAGAATATTTACGACAGAGGTTTATGTCCAAAAAGTAGACAGAGGAGTACCATAACTTTATTCGAATAAAGGGAGAGACCACGGGCATTTCCCATGGGGTCTCTCAAATTGCTGGAGGATGCAGCCCCCTTTTTATTCTAATTTCCTGGCCGCATTTCCCTCTCTCTTTCCCCATTGGCTGAGGTACTTTAGAGGTACAGACTTTCCAAATTGCCTAATACATATCCCCTTTTAAAATGCACCCCTGTTCTCCCTTTTTCTTTTTATCTGTGTTCTTTTTCTCTAAGTCCAGGAATTTAACATGGCCTTGGGTGAGCAACAGTCTGTCAATTAGTGGAATTCCCCTAGAATTTATGGTTCCTCCCATTGCTTCTTTCACCCATCAGTATCCGGCTTTATCTACAAGCAGGCTCACAGTTTGCTTGTAAAGACATATCTCTCTCATTCCTTTCAGCCACTAACACAGAATTGAAGTACTGAGGCCTAAAAAATAGGCCTTGAGCCAAAGCTGATCTCTAGATGAACGTTCCAACCAAATGTTATATTTGTATCTGCTCATAAAAGAAGTATTTTTAGCAATATGATCTATGTATCCACTCATTAGTGAAGCATGAAACCTTTCTGTGTTTAGGAACCAGTCAAGGCCACGAAATCAGACATCTGGCCTTGTCTGGAGGTGTATGATCAAAGACAGTGCCCTTGTTTCCTCCTTGAGCCCTGGCTTACCAAGGTAGGGAAGAACCCAAGAGAAGGATGAAACCAGATGTTCCTGCACTAGAAGTTATGGTAGCTTGTTTATTCAACAGTACAGAAGTTGGACCCTCTTACAGCGAAGTTGGAAGCCTTGTTGCCTGTAGGTGGACACACGTGCAGGATTTCCCGGTTGTTGGGAGTGGTTCTCCAGTCCTTCACAGTGACAGGATCTTCCACAGTTGTGTGGATTTGGATGATAGTAAAGTATTAGGGTAACTGGTGATGTATCTTTCTAAATCACTATAGGCAATCTTTTGTAGTAATTATTAGGTGTATTGCTTAGCTTTTGCAATTCTTTGCAGTTTTGCATTATAGTAAATTGTAAGCAGATGATAAATTGTCTACACCTGGTGAACTCACACAATGCTTATTCTTCAAAACCCTCTGGCCTATGGAACTGCTCAATGCCCATTATGTGAGAAGGAGAACTGGAAGTTCACCAGCCCTGGTGTCCTGACAACTTGACCAGGCTGACTGAAACAATGGGGTACCCAAACACTAGAGACCTCCAAAGAGACCCTCACGACAGAAGGCCGCATTTGTAAAGGGGAAGGAAAGCATGTTAACAATTTCAAGGAAATGATTATCATATGTATGTTTATTCTGGGACAATCAATGAATATGTATGTAAAATAAAGCATATAAACAGAAACTTTCCTCAGCATACACGACTTTAGAAGGAGTTATCCCCTCATGCATATGGCTGAATAAAGAATGCCTGCTTCTTAATGCTACATTGGTTCATTGGTGTTAAGGAGCTGTAGGGGGGTTGGTTTTTTTCTTTCTCTCAGGGAATTTTCTTCCCATTGGCTGTCCAGGAGACAAATGAGTGATGCTTAAGAGACAAAAGATGTGACCAGGTACTTTGCTATACTGTCAGGATGGTTCTGGTGGAGGGGGGAAGCTGGGTGGTTTCGGCAGTTTTTTATCTGGCAGTGGGTCAGTCTTTGCCTGGCTTGGAGGGGAGATAGTTTGTGGTGTTGTGTGCTGGACTGTTGCCGCTCAGAGAACTCGCGGCTACTACTGAACTTTTCCTTGCGGCTTCCCCTTACCATTGGTAAGCCATTGCTTGCAAGAGCGGCCTGTGGACTGGGACTTTCCAACATCTGCCCTCACTGGGGGAGAGATCCTCACCATCTGTGTGGGTATCTCAGGGAACCTGGGTCCCTCCCTCTCCAGAGGGAGCACCTCTCAGCTGCTTACTTGAGTCTCAGCTGCCACTGCCATTGCCAGGGATACGGCACTAGACACGTGAGAGCCAGGACAAAAAAAAATCCCCCTTCCACTTTCTCTCTCCCCCCGAGGCCGCCATTATCCCCTGGGGAGGGTCATTGCTTGCACTGGCATGCTCTGTGGTTCTCGCAAATTTGCGGTATAAGAACTTCAAAGACTTTTTGTCTGTTGAAGCAGGTTTTCGTTTTAATCAGTGCTGGGTGCACAGGGGATAGCTCCACCAAACATATACACACCCCACAAAGATAGGGTACAAGCTTTTAGCCTTTAACTATATGCATATGCATTATATTCCCAAGAAAAGATAGTTACCTGCTAATGAATTCCCAGAACTTATGAATATTATTTACATATCTTTTACATGTGCGCATTGCCTCCTGGTGGTTGTCTTGGGTGGTCATTGGATGAAGGCCATAGGTCTTCCTCCTGGCTGAACTTTTCACCTTCCCTCTTGCCCATGCGCTCTTGGTAGGGTCTTTATATAGGGTCCCTGTTGTGCCAATCTTGGCAAGTTCCAGGTCCTCTGTTCGTTCTTTCAAAAGACCTTGTGCTTCAGTTTCTGCAATTTTGTTTCTCTTTTTCTTAAGACTATGAGTCAACATTTGTTAAGCTTACAAGGGTCCCTTTATTATAAAAATTCCCTTTCATCTGGAGCCACTGGAGCCAACAGCACCCCCTGCAGCTGCAGGGGAGTCACTGCAGCCTCTGCCTCGACACAAGCAAACAGCGCCTCCGCCAGGTGTGGGCGTGACTGCACTAAAGGGAAATTGCTTGATGGGTGAAAAAAGGCTGTTTGCTTTCTGTTTTATTGTTGTTGTTGCTGTTGTTGTTTCTCTGTTTTGTTATAAATAAATTTTAAAAAAATATATATAGTAGTAAAGAACTGTTATTCCCTTCCCCATATCTTTGCCTGAAAGTCCCGTAATTTCAAGGTTATAATAATTTGGAGGGAGTGGGTGTTTTCCATTCCAGGAAGGTTCCTGCCTTCCTTGGCAGACACCTGTCTTTTAAAACAAGACAGAAGATTTTCTTGTTTTACTGAATTTTTTGTAACAAAATTACACTTATTCCTTAAGTTGGTGTCTGTGTTTTTGTTGTGACTCTGCCCACTAACAAAACAAGAATCCATTACCGATGGATATTGTCCACTTTCTGAACTAAGGAAATTAATCCGTTCTCTGCCGCAGCCAGGCCCCTCCCTCTCCTCACCATACCCTGGCAATGCCTGCATGCTTTTTTTTGGTGGTGGGGTGTGGTAGTTGGGGTGTGCCTGTCAACATGGGGTGCTGCTGGGCTTTACCCACTCTGAGAACACACTTGTGAAACACAATGGAGAGCCACCAGGGTTGTCCTGATGGGACATAAGGGCAAAGCGTGCCTGCAGACCAGCCAAGAGCACCTGGGTGCTCAGGGCTGAGCCAGCCCTGTGCCCCCAGGAACACCCTGCCACTCCCTGCCCAGGCAGCAAGTCACTGGGCCCCATTGCTAGGGCCGGGTGCCATGTGAAAAACCACTGGGAACCATTCCTAGGGGCAGGTTCTATGTCAACAAGTGCTGGGACCCATTGCTAGGGGCAGGTGGCAGGCCACAGAGGGGCCCTTTGTGACACCCCACTGCAACACGTGGTCAGCATGACTGCAACCCTCAACATGTAGTGTCCGCCAGGATGGTGATGGGAAGGGAAAGGAAAGGAGCACAAAGCTGATGAGGAGTCCCCAAGTGAAGCCCACACATTGCCCCACAGAGCTAAGGCGTTACATCAAAGCTTCCCCCTTCCCGCTCTTACCCCTTTTCTCTATCTTGCAGAATGGCAGAGAGATCCCCTGGGTGGCCCAGGGTGCCCGGGGAGGAGGACAGGATTGTCCAGGAGAGCAGGTCTCCAGCACAGCCCCAGGAGGTGCCCTGGGATGAGGATGGGGTTCTCCAGGAGAGCAGCTCTCCAGCAGAGCCCTCTGCGATGACCACGGTACAGCCACTACAACCTAGTAAGTGAGGAGTCATGTTGGACTGGGCAGGGCTGGACCCCTGTCACACCCTGTGCAGTGCAACGATTGCATTTCCCCAGCACACAGGCAGTGGCTGTGATGCCTGAATGCCAGGACTGCTTGGGGCTCGATGCTGGTCCCAGCATAGCCTCTGCCAAGAAGGGGGAGAGCAGAGGGACCCCAGCTCCTGCTCTGGGGCATAGGCAATGAGGGCCAGCTGGACTGACAGTGATGCCATGGGACAGCAGACCCTTCCTGTCCATCTGCCAGTGTGTTCCTCAGCCCTGGGCACTGGGACTTACCTTGCCGTGCTATGCTCCAGTATGGCAGCTGCTCTGCTGGGTACCCTCCAGGCAGAAGCTGCATGGGAAGACTGTGCCAGGGGAGTGGACATGGGACTGACCGGAGGGCAGATCACCTTCTACTCTCTCCTGTTGCTGGACCCACTCTACATCACTCCTTGCTCTCTCTGTTAGATGCTAGTTGGTTACCTGTGTACAGAGAGGAACAGGAAGCAGTAGACTTTATCCAGGCCTTTGCCTGCAGCCCCAACCAGGTAACCATGGCCAGTTGGATGTTGGCTGTGCCAGCATCTGCTGGCAGTTGCTCTGCAGCTCAGCTGTTGGAGTGGTGCTGACTGAGCAGAGCTGCTGCTCCCACTGGGCTCCCCTGCACCCCAGGGCTCAGGTCCTGCTGGGCATGTGCCCTTCCCTCATGCGCCCTGGTTGTCTCTGTCCCCAGGCTGCCAGGAGGAGACCCACAGGCTGAAGTTTCTTGACAGTATTGGCATCATGTGCAGAACCGCCAGGGATCGTGGCTTGTTACAGGGTTTGGTTGTCTTATGCCACAGATATGAGCTGGCAGAGAAGATCCAGGTGAGGGGACACCTGGCACACAGGTAAAGGGGGCAAGTCCCCCTAGCACTGGCACCCTGTGAGAGCAGCACTTGGGCAAGGCAAGGAGCCAGGGGGACTGGGTGCTGGCAGCTGCCAGGTCCCAGCCCATTTGTGCTCTGCAGTTGCTGCTGGAACAGGAGCCCAGGGATCAGCAGCACGTGGAGTTTTGGCGGCTCACCATGCTCGCCGTTGAAGGATTGAGGTACCCATCACTCCTGGGGACACCTGCCCCAGCACTCCATGTCCACTGCACAAGGCTTCAAGGTGCTGCTTCTGGACCCAGTGTCCAACTGACCCCTCTCACCTTCTTTGCAGTTCTGTGGGAATAGTTGTGGAGGACATAAAGAGAAGCCTCCTTGAAGTCTGCAGGTTTCTGCTTCTTCATGAAGCAGAAACGCAGGGTGTGGATGATGAGCACTATGCCCAAGTAAGTGCTGGGTGGGTCCAGTGCCTCTGGGCTGCTCTCCCTGTGCTGCCCTACAACCAGAAATTCAAGGCAATACAGGGTTTTGTCTTTGGGTTCCTACTCTCACATCTTTTGTCCCCTCGCTGTTGGCCCTGCCACATCCAGTTCCACAGGCTGCTCTGCCTGTACCAGATTTTCTGCCCCTGGGTCTTTCCCATGCAGCATGAGACAGCATGGGCATCCTGCCCCCACATCAGGAATTCAGATCAATCTCCTGGGGGTGGGAGGGACAGCACGAATCACTGCCGCTCTCTGTCTTTGCAGACCCTGGATGCCATGGACACCATGCTGAAAAGGACAGTGTTCAGCTCTCCTCCCCTCAGAGTTTTCAAGGAGCTGCAGAATATCTTTGAGGTCTGTCCTATGCAGAGTGGGCATCACTGGGCTGTTCCTCACCCTTGAGGGAGGGCTTGCCCCCTCCTGGGTAGCTGGTCCCCAGCTGGGTGCCATGGAGGCAGAGCAGGCTGTGGGGAGGGTACCCATGTACCATGCAGAAGCAGGGGCTGGCACCAGGCTCTTCTGGAGAACAGTGGCTGCAGAGGATAGCACCTGCCTTCCTCCCTGCCAGCAAGGTTGGTGTGGGGCCTTTGCTGCAGGCCTGTGAGGGACCCCAGGGCAGTCATCCCACTACAGTCTTTGCTCAAGGTCAGAGGAAGCCTTGATGGACAGTGTGAGTTGGGGCTTGGGTCTGCTTTCAGAGGTCACCTGCAGTTTCTCTCTTCCCAGGTGCTTTTGCCTTACACCAACTCTGAGAGCACAACAGTGCGGAGAAGGGCCTTGGAGAGGATTCATTTCATAAGTGAAGTACTGAAAGAGAAATTTTTATGGCAGGTAAGGACCAGCACCCTCAAGCCAGTCCATGCCACCATTCCTTTTGCTCTCCCTGCCGGGGTTGCTGCCCAGCTGGCTGCTTCAGGTGATGGAAATGCAGAGCCCTGCAAAGCCCTGGGCACATCTTGGCTTCAGGGCTCTGGCACCAGCAGCTCATTCTCAGCCCTTCTCCTATTCTGCCTCCCTCATACAGAACTGCAGAAACTGTAAAACTGTGGAATGCCTTTTCTGCTATGGAGAACTGCAGGTCCCAATCCTTGGACAGGTGCTAGGACATCTCCTTCTATTCCAATTTTCCAAGGAAGAGACAAGATCTCCAGCTGTGAAAGCTCTTTTCAACTTCCGTAAGGTCATCAGGGCACAAAAAAGTAAGATACACATGTCCCAATAGTTCTACTTCTGTTCCTGTCTCCCTTTACCCTTCCAGCTGCTTCCCATAGTATGCCAGCTGTCATTTACTGCAGAAGCTGAGCGCTCTCTTCAAGTCCTGGAACTGTTCTCTGATGCTGTCCTTCTCATCTCCTTTCACTATCTTGAACTCCACTGTTGATGGACCCCAGTCTGATACCCTCCAGAAATCTTGACTTCTTCTGTCATGTTGTCTCACAAGCAGATCTCAGTGTGTTTTGGTAGTCTTGCTGGCAGAGTTGCTCTGTCTTACTGACCCTTCTGTGTTTGCCCCACTCTTCAGACAAGTCAGACCTAAGGATTAAAGCATTTGAACTCTACTGGGACACTGACACCTCCTTGCTGTTGGATTCTGCCAGGGATCATACTGAGGTAATGAGCTCCCCACTTGCTAGGACTCCTTGTCCGTGCCATTGGCAGGGAACGTGTGTGAGCAAAGGGACCCTGAATCAGCAGGGCTGGTGTGGCCTTACTGTCCGTGGTGAGAGGGTTCCTGCTGTCCCTGAGCAGGGACAATGTGAGGGCCGCACGCTGGTGTCCCAGCAGCAGCTCCAGTCCTCCTGTCCACCATTCAGGCCTACCTCTCTCTAGGGCCAGCCTCTGTTCCCAGAGGCACAGCAGTCCTTTCTCACTTGGGATGCCCTCTCTCCTCATCTTCCTTTGTGCGGGGACTACAGGCACTGCCACCAACACTGTCAGGCATCTCAGCAGGGCTGCTCACACTGCCCAGATAAGCAGCACCACCAGGGCACTTGGTATGACATATCTTCACTCCCTTCCTTCTTGCCATAGGCCTTTGAAATATTCCTCACACCTTTTGAGAGGACAGGCATGGTCCTTGCAGCCATCAAGGCATTGAGAGACTCCAGCATCTTTGACAAGCAGGCAGCAAGGAACATGCTGGATATGTTCATGAGATACCCTGACTTGTGGCTGACAGATGTAAGTGGCCTGTTGCTGCACTGCCCTGCCCTTCAGCCCTGTTGGGCCTTGTTCCTCCCTCCATCCCTCCCTCCCAAACCCAGGTGTCTCATGCACCTGAAGCCACCTTAAGGCAGCAGAGAGGCATGGGAAGGGCAGCTGAGGCCACGGCTGCACTCCAGTGGCAGCACTACCCTCACCCTTGTGCCCTCCAGGTGCCAGAGATCAAGAGGTGCATCCACAAAAACCTGGAATGCATCAAGACAGCACCAGTCCGGCAGAGCCTTGACTCACTGCTTCTCCTGATGGCTAATGAGTGCCCTGGGGACGTAGTCATGATACTGCTGAAGACTGCACCACAAGGAGACAGGTATGGCCCTGACTGCCATGAGGGCTTGTTTGCTGTGGGGAGAGGGACCTCAAGACTCTCTGACTGTCAGACCTAAGGAACACTGCAGGACACCCCTGAGGAGCAGGGCCCTCCATCCTCCCACACTTTCCCACCCTTGTGGGTCAGCCAGGCTTGCAGCAGCCAAAGCTGGCCAAGACAGCCCAGAACACCATGCTGCTCCCAGTCCCATGCGGAACACCACCTCAATCCCCTCCCGCCTGCCCAGGCCCTCAGGTATTACAAATGCTGTGGGCCTGGCCCAGACCACAGTGCTGAGACCGATTTGGGAGGTGATGTTCTCTGTGCCACAGACTTTGCAGAAGATCTCAGTGGAGTTTGTTAGCTTGCGCCAGTACGACTGCTGGATCCAGAGCTCTACCACAGAAGGCACCCACAGCTCTGACTTGTCTGTGAGTTACTAGTAATCTCCTTGCTCCCTTTCCACAAGCCCTGCAGGGTCTGCCAGTCTCTCATAAACAGTACTGTGTTTCCTTCATCTGCTGGCCTCCAATCAGTCAGAGGATTTGGGTGACAAGCTCAATGCCAAGAGTGATCGGAGGCATCCAAGCCTGGTGATGATCTCCCTGTTGCTTGGAGGCCTCATCATGCTGTCAGAGAGAGCTGAGATGGTGAGCAGGGCACTGTCAGAGGGAGCCATGTAGTCAGCTGGGGTCTAGGGCTGTGGGTAAGGCAGTGACTTGGCCTAGACTGGGAGATACTGCTCTAAACATCCTGCCTGTCATAGTGTGGCCTGGTGGCTGCCTGGGACACGTTGCAGGCACGGACTTTCTCACAAAATGGAAACTGTCTTTCATATAGACTAGAAAAATGCAAGTCCTCCTGCCAGACATGGTGGAGGTCCTGCAGGTTGGCAGTGAAGATCTCAAGATGAAGGCCCTGGTGGTCTTCCAAAACATGATGAGACACCTGAAGAAGAGAGAGGTCAGCCCCATAGCTGTGCAGCTGGCAGAGAAGCTCCTGCCTCTCTTTGATGCGGTAAGGCCCCTGTGGGAGCCGAGCCCTGCAGACAGGCACTGGGCTATGACAGCTGCCCTGCAGCCCAGCCCTGCGAGCAGCACATGGAGCAGGCTCCCTTGGGCTCTCGTGAGGTGGACTCTGGGCCTTGCAGCCCAGCGCTGCTTCTCCGCACTTCAGAATCTGACCCTGGAGCATCACCCAGTGCTGCTTCTTCCCACTTCAGAATCTGACCCTGGAGCATCACCCCTCACCTCAGCCACAGTCATTCCCTTCCTCACTGTGGGCAGGGAGCTGCTACTTCCAAAGCTCACCTTTGCTCCTTTTTACCAGGAGTGCAGCCAGCTGCGAGAGCTCTCTATCTGCCTCTTCAGAACTCTGCTGGTGTCAGTGGTGGGGATGGATAAGAAGAGGATGAGAAAAAACACATGGAGTGTACTGGTCCCTCTCTTCTTTCATATGAGTGATCAGACCCCCAGCGTGGCCAAGGTACAGATTTCAAGGCTGAGCACTGACACAGAAAGGGATGGGCTGATGCCCCAAGGGGGCCCATGCATCTGACAAGGACTGCTGGCAGTGAACAGCTCTCCCCCAGAACAGCCCATGTGAAGGGTCCCTACAGAACCAGTTTGAGCTAGGTCAAAGATGGCATAGCCATTTCCAGCACCTGCCCTGCCTGCTCCAACAGGGATTGGCAACAGCCTGTGGCCACTGAGGAGTGAACACACACATCCTCACAGGTTTCTCAGCTGTTCCTGCAGGTGTTGGAGCCCAGGACTCTGAGCCTAAATCTCTGTCCTCCAGGGCAGTCCCCAACAGACACCCAGATGCTTTGGTGAGGGCTCATCCCAGCTTTCTAAGGGCAGGATCACCCCAGGGCACCTCCCTCAGCCATAGTGCTATCTCCCAGCTTCTGCTGTTCTGCAGGCCTCCAGGGAAGCCCTCCTCGCTGCAGCAAAGCTCTTCAAGTGGAAAGAGCTCAAGCACCTGGTGCAGACACAGCAGACGTGGAGGATTGGAGAGCGCTTGGTGAGGACAAGCTGCAGGGCCGAGGCAGGGTGAGGGCTGTCCCCAGCCCTGTGTACAAAGTGTAGGCTCTGCAGCTGCCCTGATGTGGCCCAGAGCCACAGCCTGGAGCAGCATCTGTGTTCCTGTCCTCAAGAACAGAGCCCCAAGGGTTTGTCTCCAAACCCATCTCCCCCTTCCTGTACTCACTGGGAGGGAGAGCTCTCAGCAAGGTGGGGGACTGGCAGGAGAGACTGCTCTAGCCAGCTGGGGGGCTCTGTGACATGCCCCTGCCCTTGTGCTCTCCCCAGCTGGTGCAGAACAGAAGGGTTGAAGAATATTTGGATCACAGTCTGCCCTACCTGGAGGACACCCACGCCACCTTGCGAGAGGCAGCTGTCAGGTTCATTGGTGAGCCCAAGCCCCTGGGCTACTCTTTGGGGAGTCTGGATCCCATCCTGGTCACTGCACTGGAAGCAAGGAGCAGTTCTGGGGCTGCCCATGCAGGTGGGCTTGCTGGCCACCTTGATCAGTGCCACTCCCAGGCTACTGATGGTCTATGAGTTAGGTCTGCTGAGGGGGCGGAGGATAGGGGCTGATGGTCCTCTTTGCTCAGGGCTGGCTGCGCGGCACTTGAAGAACCAGAGGGAGGAGAAGATGGCCACAATCTGCAGTGGTGATTGGGGAGCATGGGTTGGAGGGGAGCTGGGGAGTCTCTGCAGACACAGGGGTTCATCTCATCTCTGTTTCATTCGGTCACAGCCCTTCAGCCCTTGGAGACAGACAGTGATCCCTCGATTTGTTCTCTGGCAGCTCAGACCACTTTGATCCTAAGGTCTGCCCGGGTGCAGCAAAGATCAAGACTCACCCTGCGAGTGCTGTGCTGCTGGTGCCGCTGAGCTAGATAGATGTGCCTTGATGTCCCCTAGCTTGCAGGGACACAGATGTGCATTAATAAAGCTGGAACAGTCAGCATTCTTCCTGTCCTGTCCCGCTCTCCCCTCAGGATGCCCTGTTCCAGGCTTGTTTGACAAGTTGATCCTTGCTGAGGCTTTCCCCAGAAGAAGGAGTTTGTTGCCCCCTGGGGCAGTCTTTTTTTTTTTAGGGTGGCAGTGGGCACAGGGCCAATAGTAGCCCCTGAGGGAACAGGGATTGCCCGTAAAGCTGCCTGAATTCCACACTTCCCAGCAGCCCTTCAGAATTTCTCCAGTCCTTGAGTCCCAAGCTCCTTGCCTGCCACACAGCACACTGGAGTGCAGTGATGCTGCTTTGAATGACCACCCAGGCAGGCCTGGGCACGGGCTGCATTATTGCAGCTGTTGAAGGACCCACTGGTCAATTCGCTGCCTTCTGAAGAAGGCAGTGTGTGCCTTGGTAAGACAATCCCACCCCCATTCGGCACAGCATAGTGGGGATGCTTTGGTGGCACTGGAAGCAGGGGGGCTCTTATCATCTCAAAGGTGCCTGGTGGCTGATGGGCAGGCACCCAGTTCTCTTACTGCAGCCATGCCGTGCTGTGTGGTGGGAACCTCTGGAGCAACACTGGTTGTCCATAGGGGCATGGAGGCTGCAGTCATCTATGGGGGCTGTAAGGTGTAGCAGGATGCTCTGCCCTGGAATGTGTCAAGCAACTTGAACAATGTCCTATACGCAAAGCTATCAACAGTGGGCTGAGAGGGGCACCATGTGCTGGTTTTGGCGTGGAATTTTGCTAATCCCAGTTTGTCTTACTAACCCTGTATCAGCATCCTGATCATGAGGCCAGGATTTGGTTGACAAGCTGCCAGGCTGACCTGGACACATACGACTGGCAGTCATATCACTTCACACTATAAAAGTCCAGTCCACTTTCATGCAGTAAGTTCTAACATATTCATCCTTGGAGTGTGTGAATTGTCCTCCCTACTGCCCTGGGTAGAGGATGCCCCCAAAGATACCTTTCAAGGTTAAGAGAAAGAGATTGGCTCTCAAGTGTTGGTATGGTGAGTTATATCAATCTCTACTTGATAATGGTTTCTTTTTGTTAGTTTTAACATAATTGCTTTAATCGAATTGCTTTGATAGAGTGTACTATACTATCTTATACTATATTATACCCTAGTAGTTTTAGCTTTTATACTGTGTAGCAAATAATTCTGATTAAGATCTTTTGTCTAATAATTTATCTTAGTAAATAATTTCTTTTGTATAAATATATATATATATCTGATTTGCCATCCTTTAATCTTGTGGGACTAAGTTATTTAAACAGTTGAGTCTGAGGCTAAGAGTGGATCCAGATGCTCCCAGGCTCCTCTCTCTGAGAAGGAGTTCAGAAAGACAGGGGGTCCTTAACGCTGGCTCCGGGTGCCTACTCAAGGCCACTCAGCGTTAGTCTGGGAG
>VZRZ01006601.1:9961-46143 GCA_013398175.1 Climacteris rufus
CCCCCCCCCAGTAAATCTTTATAAACAGGTTTCTATTTAGGTAGCTGATATTCTGAATTTTTTTACTTCAGAGATCATTTTAAGATGTAGTCCCTGACATTGCCTTTTGTTGAACTCTGTTGCAGTCCTTCCTTGCAATCCCTCAACAATTTAGTATGTTTTCTTCCTCTATTCATATTCCATTGTCACTGCTTTTGGCTCAGATCCTGCACTAACATGGTCAAGAAATGCAAACATGATAGGAAAAAAGACCCATAGGTGAGCTAAAAGTCCTTCTCTGAGTAATTTGTATGCTCTTCCCAGCTAGCTGTAATAGCATCAAATCGAAGTGATAAAGATATTGCTCAAGTTGCTTTAATTAATGTCAGTTTTACAGCCATAAATAATTTTTAATTTCCACGTTAAAATTTAGAAATGGCCTAGATTTTTTTTTGGCCATTGCCACCGTTTGTCTGGAACTTTTCCCACTTGCAGACCTTTGCTTGTTCTTCTTACTCCTGTTCTGATGTTTTCCCTGACAAGTGGAGCTTCCATCTGGCCTGAATGTACACACAAAGTTACTCTCACTCCTTCAACCATAACTTCACTCCACTTTTTGTCTATGCCTGGCCTTTTTCTAATTCCAGAGGTAGATGAGATGCTGGAAGTCGTTGCTGCCCTGCCTTTCAAGAGACAGTATCATTGATCAGCCATTGTCTTCCTGTATTAGTGCAATATTGCAGTTCAACAATACTTCAGATGTCTATGGAGAGAGGCCGAGCACATCACTAATACATCTACATAGATTAGGCTGTCCTTTTAAATGGAATACAGACACTTCATTCACTGGGAGCTCTTGCCTCCAGAAGTATTAATGAAGGTGAATAAAATATTTAAATTACTTAGCAGCTCGTATATTTTACTAGATGTTGACTTTCCAGTGACTATTTATCAGGCCTTTCTTTCATTCTATTTGGGAGCTTGGACTACTTTGTCTCCACTCTTTTATATGTATTGACAAAATTCACTTCTGCTGGAGGGGATCCATTCTTTAGGAGGGCTGTGATTCTCCTATGGTTTCAATTTTGATTTCTATTTATATACTTCCCTTACTTAACAGTATTCAGCTGCCCTGTTTGCTGTGTCATTTGTATGCAGACGATATTCTGATATCCTCTCAGTCCCTTCAGAGCCTACAAAGAAGTCTGATGTTTTGTGTAATTGCCTCTGTGATATTTAATCATGGGTAACTTCAAATTTTGTTAAACTTAACACAGACAAAACTGAGTTGCTATTGATTAGTTCACTGGCACAGAGGTCTCAGGTGTCATCTGTGGTAGTTTCCATTTGTGGTAGTTCTTTTATCCTTCAGATAATGCTTGTGACCGTGGGGTCATTGTGGATTTGGTGCCTGCTTTTGAAGCCCACATCAATCATGTAATTAAAGTGTCTTACTACTGTCTTTGGAATCTAGCTGGGCTGAGACCTATGCTCTTTCTAGCCCACCTGCTAAAACTTTAATCCATATTTTTTTTGTCTGACGACTACTGCAGCTCTTCCATGTGCCCTCCACTGTTTGCATCAGGGACACAATCTAGCTATTCAGGAATATACAGTGTATTAACTATGTTCATTGAATTCAATTCTAAGTAGAGAAGGTATTTTTAAAATGTAGCTAGACCCTGGTTATCAAGTTGGCTGCTTCTTAGCAAGGGACTTTTAATGATATTTCATTTAACAGGATAGAATTTCCAGACAGATGAGGAAAATTTTACATAAATTGTATCAATTTGTGCTGTTATTTTTCAACGTGTTTCGGAATGTGGATGGATATAAATGATTAGCATTTCAAGATTGCTGATTGCTGTCACTCCATGTTATTAAATATTATCTGTTTGTCAAATTGCAGCATCTTTGCTTATGATACAATTAAAACCTATTTTTACTTGCTTGTCATTTCAGGGGTTAAAGATTTCCAGACCAGTGTTTACTAAAAGATTACTTGTTTCAGTTTCAGTAGAATTTATTTGCAACAATCCTTTTATTTTTGCCAATACAATGTCATAGGCCACATTCTTCTCTCTCTTATGTCTACAGAGTTCATTGGGATTGTACAGGATTAACAGAAGCGTTGACCATGATGCAGAGTTATAAGACTTTTAAACAATCCAGATAAACCAACACAAGTATGTATGTAAACACTTACCTAAGTTTAAAATGTGTTCACCTTTATTTAATTCAGGCTTATTGCTGATAGTGTCAAGTCACACTGAAACAAATGAAAATAAAAAGTGATGCAGCCTAATTTCCTGGTATAAAATCATGCTATATGTTTGTATTTTTGAAAAGTTAATGTGCAAACATCTTAAGAGTAGGCTATTGTCATATACACCTAATTATGGTTTATACCTCTTGGAGAAGCACGTGAGGTGAAAAATGCTCTGACACACAGTGAGTAGAGATAAAAGCTAAAAAAGGTAATCCATGAAGAAGCAGGACAACAGTTATCTCTATCTGAAATGATATCCCTTAAAATCTCTTGAAAAGAAGAGTAACCTGGAACACAAGTGGATTATCAAACATGCATGCCATGGTGATGAAGCAATGCACCTCTGCTTCTATAGCTTGACATGAAGAATCACTCCTGACACTGCCAGAGACAGGAAGCTATCTAGCATTCAAATACAACAAAAACCACAATGGTACAGACCTTTTAGTTGGTTTTTCTTTCAGTTAGGTTCTGTAAATAAGTGCCTGAAACTATTCATTAGCATTGCTACATGCAGTCTCTGTGTTTATAGGGCAGCCAAATGGGTGAATTTCACTGCAGCAAACTGCTGCAGGAAAGATTATTTTGCACAGAATTAAGTGGAGTAGTCTATTGTCTACCTTTGCTGTGATGCTTTTTGTCTACTTGCCCAACTGTAATGCAAGGCTGTTCACTTAGATGTGAAAATCAGATGTATGGGATAAACTGAATGTTTTATTTATAGCAAGAATGTTGATATACAGCATGCTGTGCACTATGAGCAAGGATCGTCTAATGGCGCTCTGTAGTGCCTTGGTCCTCACTGAAATGTGAACTTTCATCTCTGACAAAGAAGTACAGGAACACTCTCTGAAGTTGGATGCTCTTCCTGAATCATTACAAAATTGTCTGGCAGTCACTGCAAGTGTTAATTGCTGCAATGAGAAGATAACTTAACCTACCTCTCTAATTAGAGAAAGCACACTGGCCCAAGCAAGGGAAATGTCTGAAGCTTTGCCTAGTCGTCTAAAATGGATCCCAAAAGTGATTAGATTAATTTTCAGTACCTGAACAGCACTGCCTGCTTTCCTTATGTCCATCTGCAGCCTGTGTCTTAAGGCTGCTGGACTGTGAGAAAAGGAGATGTCCTCAAACTGTGAGGAATGAAAGAAACATGAAATTAAGTAAAAAAATTTCCTGATGAGAACTTTCATGCCAAGGTTATTCCAAAATATCTAGAGAAGTGCAGTTTTGTATCTAAGATGCAAAGTCTTATTTAAAGGTTGTGTAAGCAACTCATTTTTTTATAATTCACCCATAAATGCAGCTAATTTATTTTAATTTGGCACACATTTTGTCAAAGCAAAAGAGCAAGAATTATTCCAAAACATTGTGCTAAAGATATTACGTCACAAGGTGTTGCAAATACATTTTCCCTTTCCACCTGGGCTCACAAAGTTTGCAGGAGCCATGCCAAAAAAACAAAACAAGAGAAGTTGTCAACCTTTTCCCACCTCATAACACAAGGGTCAAACACAAAAATAAAGGGGGTGTAACATGAAGGAGTATTTATTCTGCATTATGATGTACTGGTATTTTGGCAGCAGTGGAATTTCAAAGAGAATTACTTTATCTCTAATATGGACATGAGTAATAGATGGCAGAATGTACTGAGACTTATATAGGCAGATTTATGAGGCATGCCAGAAAACAGTGGCCTGCCGAGTTTATTTAAAGCCATACATTCTGAGTGAGTCTGCAGCAAGGACTGGAGCAGTCGTTGTCCTTCTTGCAGTAAAGCTGTCTCAGACCTGTGAAGGTGAGTGTAGGACCACTGACTCCTGCCCAGAAGAACAGTCTCAAAGGCTCCAACAGCTACATGGAAGCTGTTCTTGAGTGAGTAGGCAGTCCTCAGTTTCTTGAAGCAAAACTCTCTCTGTGTAAGACTTGGTTGACTGTACAGTGAAACAGAGCTCTGCATAACTACAAGCTGCATTGCAATAGATTTTGGAGATGGTTTGCTCACTTCGGTCAAATTTAGACGCTTGGCCTCAAAGTCTGTTGGCACTTTGATGTTTCTATCCTCTAGGTAGTAAAAATATAACTTTGTATGGCTCCAGAAAACCATGCCCTAGAAATGCATGAGAATGCTTGAGCATCCCTGAGGAGGAATGGAGTGTTCAGCTGCTGTATAATGAAAAGAGGTGGAACTGGTAGTGGAGTAACTGTGCAGTAAAATATTCGGAACTCATAATGTTTCATGGGGCCAATGCCCCTGGGAAGAGGAATAAACTCTTTTCTATGGCAGAGCAATAAATATTTATATATCTTATTGCCCAAAGACCTCCATCAGAAGGGACTGAGAGAGAGCTGAGTTTGCAGAAAAGGAAGAGGTGCAATCCTTCTTTTGCCTTTACAACCTGAAGATACAGACAGGCAGAGAGGAGCAGCTTTGTCTCCCATTTAGGAGTGAATGACATATGATCTTTGAATCAACACAGATGACAGGTTCAAAAATTTTACTTTTTGATGGAGAGAAAATTGATTATAATCAAGGACTTTTCCTGTGTTATCCAAGGAACTGCTTAGCCCTTAAAGACAGAAAGGAGGGAATCATCTCTCAAGTGCAGAACATGAACTTTCCCAACTTTCAATAATGCCCATTGATACAGTCTCATCTTAGAAGAACGTAATTGGTTAAGAAAAATAAGAGAATGAAAGATTGCAGGGAAATAATTCTCACCCACACAGACTGTGCTAAAGGTATTTTCCAAAAGTAAAAGTCTCTTATACTTAAACATAACACCCACAGCACCTATTCAAAAGACACCACATGAAAGAAGTAAGTTTCAACTTGATTTTCTACTTTGGGGAGTCTGAGATATTTCCCTAAGGCATCAAAGCCACCCAACTACAGTCGTTAAGTCAGACAAGTGAGGTCTGGAGATTCATAGAGCATCACAAACAAGGGATCTCCCACCGCAGGCATGAGAAGAGATGTTCTTTGCACAACTAGTGACTCTCAAGGGCTCTTCAGATGTTAATGAGGTTGAGAGGTGCAATGTTCATTTAAATTGTTCAGAATTTATAGATAGGCAAACTGAAATATTATTGTCGTGAGCAAGATTTCAAAAGTCGGTCTCTGATTTTGCAGACACTGGTATTTGTTTTCCATCCTGAGCCAGGCAATGCATAAAGATGTCTGGGATTTTCCAGACAAAATCAGGTCTTGTTGCCTTTTCTATTAAATATGTAGAGTTGTCAACAGCAGAATGATTTTCAGAAATATATGAATTTAGATGAAGCTCTACTAGAAAAGGTGACCACTGGAAACAACTTTTCTTCCTGCCTACAGGCTCCTGAGGAATCCAGATTTCTAGGGTCAAGATTTCCAGGATGGTCCTACCATATGCACTACACAGACTTAGGAGACGACAGTTTTGAGGGTTTTACAGCATGGTTGAGAGCCCAGAAGCCCAGGCTATAGCTGATGTTTTTCAATATCTCTATTCTTCATTTTTCCAGAGCCTGAGAGAAGTCTCACGAAAATCAAGGATAATGAAAAGGTTCGGCTTAACCTTGAAAGGCTTTTGGTCTTCTAGAAGCACTCAGTAAAATGCAATAAAAAAAGTCTTCGGAAATATTTAGTTAGGTAATCAGGAAATATTTTAGTTTTTCTTAATTATTTGTAGGGGTTGGAAAAACATTTTCTGTAGGGGACTTCAGTGTGTGTAGGTTTTTTGTCGGGGATGGACAAAAAAATCTGAAATACAAAAACTGCTCTGCAGGACAGAAATATTTCATTTCAGTCTTCTCTTCCCTGTTCCTGTTCAGCCTTTAGGGAGATTTTGGTTCCATTATTTCTTTGTCTATGCAATCACCAACTGTGGAAAACGCAGGATATTGAAAATGCTGGATACAAAAAATACCAACAAAAATCACCAGAAGTGCTTATTTCACTTCTCAGAGATGTTCATGGCACCAGTGTGAAAGGTAGGGCTGAGAAGCCAGAGAGGACCCAGGCCTGCACTGGAAATACAAGTGCTGAGACTGGCAGAACTGAAGGCAAAAGCAGGAAAACCCTGGCTCCCTAGAAGCCAGCAACCTTCCCAGTTTCTGGGAGAGAGAGTCACGATGGAGTAATAATACTCAGGTTTGCACAGGAAAAACTAGGCACACACCAGGGACTATTTTTGAAGATGACCAAAGTTTAGAAATGTCAAGAGGAATAGCCAGATATACTCAGGTTCCAGGGATGCAGAACTGTCAGAGGAGGAGCTGACCATCATCTTGGGTGGCCTAGGGGAGAGTCCATCTATGGCAGTTGGGACTTGATTATATGTGTGGGAATATTTATCACTCTGAGCAAAACACTATCCACATTTCTTCCTGGCAAGATGCTATCCTGTCCTGAGGTATACAAGAGAGGCTTTCAGCTGGGAGGCTTTAATGATAAGCAAGTGCAATTCAAAGGAGAGTTGTAAATTGAAGTCTACTCTAAAATACTTCTTAAAGCCCTGAGTCATTAGCGGCTGAATCATATTATTCCTGTCAGCAAGATCTCTTCTCTAACATCATCCTCTATTTACTGTACATTACCTCATGGTCCTGGTCAAACTGTGCAGCTTTTACACAAACATGAAGAATCCTAGTCATTAGGATGAGCTTGACAAAAAGTGAGTTTTATTTTCTGATTCTAGATAGAAAGCAGCAATCCCAATCCAAGGACTTACTTAGTCCGCACACAAAAAGCTTTTCCTAACAAGCGGGTCAAATAACAAGCCTTGTTTTCTGTTTTTCACATTTCACTTATTTGCTGAAACTCATGGCTGTCTGCCACAAGGGCAGTTCTAAAAGTCAAAAGGTTACAGAATAAAGCATCACTCTTAAAAATTCATCATTTATCTGTTGAACAGTGACCTCATGGTGACTCTTTCTCAGCTACAAAGCCATTGATTGCATGGCCCTTCATTGTCCTTCTGTAAATCCTATAAACAGGCCCCTCTGAGATGATGGAAGAAAACTTAACATGCAACTCCTGTCACATATTAAAATAATGATGCAATATTAGATTGGATATTACACTAATTACCACATATTTATCTCCTTCCAACAGTTCATCATATAAGATCAGGTGATATATTGTCAGAAAAATTTTCAAATGTTTAAAATGGTTAATTTTAAAATGTTTTAAAATTTGTTTATAGAATGCATACTTATCTAAGTATATGTAACTTTAGGCTTACTAATATGGCAGGTATTGTGTTTAGGAGGTAAGCTTCTCTGATCCAGATATGTCTGTGAATTGTAGCTCCTTTAGGCATAGAGCTCTTTATGTTGGAAAGGCACAGGATTAGGAAATTTAAGCAAGCTGAAAGATAAGGTTCAAAGTTAAATTGAATGTTACTCTGGTTCATTTGCTTCAGTGATTAGAAAAACCATATTATTAAAATAGTGAGTGAACTGTTTTGTGCTGTGCTTGACACAACTGCTCAAAGGGCAGAATTAAGGATAAAAAGTCTAAGAATTAGAACTGAAGTCTGAAAAGAAAACTGTTAAACCTGCAATCAAACATTCTATATTTATAGTCTGGATGTTGCCAAACTTCACTGACAAAGTCTTCAGCAGTGCTCCTAAGGGACATGGAAGGGTAGGCTCTTGTCTGCTAAGACACCACATTCTGCAGAGGAAGTTCTTCAAGCAAAACAGACCACAGCCTGACAGAGGTACAGCATTGTCATCATTACTGCATCCCTTATTTTCTCCATAACACCTGTTATTTCTGGGCCTGGCAAATAAGGGGAAGGACTTGGGACTGAATTCCAAACCCTGACACAAGTTCATGGTGTACTTGCTAACCACAGCACACAGTTCATAGTGAGACAAAGCCTATGTCCCGAGCCAGTTTGCAGCCACATTGCAGACAGACCCTTACTCTGGCCAGCCTCTTAACCAAGAAAGTTGTTACTGGAATTGAACTTTTCCCTGATAGCAGTTAAAGCACTCTGGGGGCACCTGGGAGATAAAACTGTGGTGAGGAGTTTTGCTGGACCTACAGTTTGCAAATTACAGTGTGGGAGCTACTCTATGAATTCATACAGCAGCTGGCCTCTGGCAGTATTTTTTTCCTTCAGATTAATTAACATTTCCCCCTCAGCCCCCTGGTTAGAGGTATGATCATAAAATCTGTGCATGTTAGCAGAAGTTGCATCAGATACTGCTCACCTAGTCAACTGTGTAGCAGTGATTTTCTACCTCTGCACAATCTTTCCTGATGCTTCTCAGGGGTGGGAGACTTTGGTGCTGAAAATGAGAATGAGATCTCTAGTGACTGGGCTGAAAGCTTGTCGAATCTTTCAATTCCCCTAAAAATTTGTCCCTCTGGGCTAATTATGCTTTCACAATAGGCAAAGCTGTTTTCCTATACAGAGTCAGGTTTTAATCTTCAGAAGTCAGGAACAGCCTCCTATCAACAACACCAGGTCGGGATTTCACAGCTTGCTTCAGGGAAAGCTCGCCTTCTATTTCTCCACCTCACAGACTATATACATCTCAGTTCCTCAGGCTAACAGCAAGTGTCCTTTAGAAAATCTCCTTGCTTCAGTAAGGCCTTGGACAGTTGTTGGACAATGATCTCACTATTCTTCAAGATTAATATTCTTATTAAAAATCCTTATACCTACATTACTGAGAAATATTCTGCTTTCAACATGGTATGAGACCATGATGCAAATGGATAAACTATGGTGTAAATTTCAACATATCTTTTAACAGCCATCTTGATAAGACTAATTAGTTCCAGTAGGAATCCTCACAGACAAAGCTTGCTGTGACAGAAGTTTGCAAATAACGAAACCATTGCAAAAGCAGGATTACTTGCCAAATTTCTACAGAATTGCTTCCCTTGACACAACTTTAACTCACTGTCATGCAATACTGAATCCTAAAAAATTGTAATTAAACAACAGAAATTTTTAACTACTTGAATTTTAAGCCATTGTATGGATTGAAGCTGCTGAGAACCTTGAAAACATAAACTATTTCTAGCACAGGAGAGACCAGATATTGGTCATAATGATTACATGCATTGTATGATGATTGTATGATCAATTGTATGATGATTTTAATTGTATGATGATTTTAAGTCTGCCTCTAGCATTATACAACTACCAGTGCTTTGTTCTCTAGATCAAGGTGACATCCTTCCCTTCCTATTACTTTCCTGGGGATTCTGGATGCATCAAATTAGTAGAAAAAACTGCAGAGTAAAATTTAGGGTGTAAAATCTGCGTACACTGTAGCACCTGCAGAGATATCTGCACCAGTCCTTAATAAGTCTCTTGAAGGCCCTTGATAAGTAACAACCAGAAGGTTTATTAGAGAAGAAGACATGAGACAAAGCCTGTCTCAAATATTAATGAAATGTATTCAATTTGGCTGCATTAAAAAAACCCCAGAACACTAAGGGCAAATAAACCCCTGTATTCGTAAGTAGGTCAATATCAAAGATCATCTGTAGATCAAAACCTGGAAAATGCAAAATGTTCAGATTAGTATGAAAAATAAAACATCAATGTGGAGAGTGGATTCATATGATTATCTATGAATAATTCATTAGCACAAGAAATACAATTAGGTTTTAAAAAAGATCTAACTACTACGCTTATGTTTAGCAAATCTAACATATAGTATAATCAGGAGGTAAATGTCCATAAAGTAAAAGAAATTAAAACAAATTCCTTTAGGAGTCCAGCTGCCTTATTACTAAGGGGGAAAAGGGCAGTGGATTAGATGGGTTAGATCATGCCTAGAGAGGTTAACTTGCCTATAGTCAATCCCCTTGCGTTTGCAGGTGCGCCCTCAATTGACCCTATTAATATGTGCAACCCTTACTGAATACCTCACTTGAGAAACATTTAAGTTCTTGTTGTTTGAAGCAGGTCTGACTATGGAAAAACATTCCTTAAATTTGGAGGGGGCTTGTTTGGTGGGGGGATGCAGAAATATTTTTCATGAGAGAGGCTTTTCTGCACTTTCAGTAGTTAAAAATCAGAGGGCTGAATCAGACAGAAGATAATCAATGCTATAGCTGGCATACTAAATCAATACATTACTGGCAACTGGAGCTAGTTTTAGCTGAATCTCTGCTTTCCAGAGCAATCACTCCAAGTCCTGACTTAGTCATTTTCAAGATGAAATTGCATCAGGCTCTTAATCTATATGGTACCAGTTTGATGTTAGCCAGCCTGATAGTGGCAGCGATTTCCTGGGAGCTGACTTCTGCCGACTGCTTCTGCCCAAGAAGTGAGCACACCAAGTGCAAATGGACAGGAGCTTGTCCCACAGAAGCCTTCAAGCTGGTGTTTTGTTTTTCCCTGTGTCCTGTTTCTGCAGATGGTTTATGCAATGGAACACAGACAGTGCTTACCTACCCTTTGGTGTTTTAAAAGTATTGTGTATTTGTAATAGTTGTTCTTTCAAGAACGAAGAGTGCCACCGCTAAGTGACATTATGAGCAAGAAGCCAAAAGCTGATACAACAATTCAAGAGTGTACAAATTAAAGTCGATTGTCAAATGGATTTTCCATTCCATTAAAAATGTCAGGATTGAAAAATTTTGACATATAAAAGATCATATTAAATATCCACATTAAATTAAGTGGGGACAAACCCAAAAAAAATACCAGCTGTTTTTTTAAATAAAGCAAAACATTTTGTGCATAATATGTCAAAAACAAGGCATTGTTTTGCCATGGTGTTCTTTTGCTTTTTAATTGCCATTGTTACCATTATATTATTGTTATTTATTCAAATAACATAATTTATTTCTTATTAGCTACTCAAATAATTTGTCAATATTAGATTTGCCAAGGAGAAATAGCTTAAATTAAAACTTTCAGCCCACATCATTACATCACTGTAAATTAACCATTACAGTTCTCCAGGCTGGATTAGCAATAGGCATAGCTAACATAATGATTAAGTTCTCTTTGAGAATATTCTTTCTCTGAGGTGAATGCCTAACCCCAGATGTACTCATTTAACACAGACCTTCTCACTGGATAGCCGTGGACTTTTGAGTTTGGCCTTTGGACAGTTTGGATGATTCTGCACACACAAGCAAAGGGGAGCCAGGGGACAGTACCTGGCACAAAAGGTTGAATGGCACTGACTGGCTCGCTCCAGAACTCATCAGGGCTGTTGGCCTGCCACAGCAGACTGGCTATTCCAGCACTATGGTGCTTGGTCCTCTGTCCCCAGCCCTGTGGGGTGCCTCTCAAGCCTGGTACTGTTTGGGATGGGGACACTGGTTCAAAGCATGTGTAGCAGTGCCACAGACTGTCCAAGTGCTGATTTAGAGTGGGGCTGGGAGGGCACTTTGGCACAGGGTTGTCGTACTGGAGTGTGTAAAGGTACAGCATAGGACTGTGTAGGCTGGAGGAAGTCAGACACAATGCAGTGTCATCATTGTTAGGCCAGATCACTGACGTGAACAACCTCCCAAAGAGAAATCAAACTGTTCCTCTGGCAGAGACTGAGGAACAATGACCAGTTCAGCAGCATCACCAGTCTGGAGGCCTGTGCTTAGCTGCTCCCTGGCCTTCTTTTACTCAGCAATATAAATCTTGGACACTGGGCAAGGCCCAGGTCTTAGGAAGTGCAACAACTTAACTAGTGGGAAGAAGTGTCTAAATTTCTTCTTTTAAAGAACAGAAGGGAGAGCAGCATTATCATTACATGCACATCACACTGGGCCTTTGTTTCCCGGATTTGCTCTCTCCTGTATTAGAAAGCTCTGTCCACAGAAAGGCAGGCAGCACAGTGTCAGTGGCAGTATTTGGATGGCACACAATGTTCACTGTTGCCCATTTGTGTTGATGTTTTCATTCGCACTCAGTCATGGGAAGATGTCTCCATGTTTGTTGCACTTCTGTCCCATAGTGAGATTCAGTGCTGTAAACAGCTCTCTCTAAATCTTTTTCCCAAAGAAACAGTTGTAAATGGCACTTCTGAGCCACATTTGCAATAGCTCTATCTTTTTCATCCCAGAGGCTACTCCTGTTCACATTTTCAGACTCTGTTGCAAGCATAGATAAGGCACTATTCCACCATTTTCCATCTGTCCAATTTAAAGAATGCTGCCAATCAAAGTACCCGATTAAAAAATCGGGTTAAACTCCAGGAGCAGAAAGCCTTTGCTAATTCTGCATCCGCTTCAATATGTGTGACCCATAGCTGCACGTGACAGCTGTGACTTTGGCTTCTGTGGGCACATCCCAACAACCTATTTGCAGAAGGAGTTGTAGGTGCCTGTGAACTCACCTGAAGTGCATTTTGTTTTAAGATTATTAAGGGGTTATTCATGACAAGTTTTTACTAGAGCTGCTGATGTAGCAGTTTTGGAAGAGTAGCTGAAGACATGGAATGGAGTTATCCTTAAACACTGCATAGTAACTTCAAGACTGGAAAAAGGACACAAAGTGCTCTGACCCAGTTTTTGCATCTGAAGACACAGCAAGTGGAATTTAGGCAATTGGATAATTCATAATCACCCACACAAGCAAGAGATTTCTGATAGCAGAAGCTTTTATCTAGTGGGAAAATAATCATCAAGATGTGCAGTCACTGGAAGCTGAAGCTCAATAAACATGGATTGTAAATAAGAGGCTTTTTTTTTTTTTTTTTTGGTATTGTAACAGATAATTAATCACTAGCAGAGTTTGCACAGGGACATTGTGGATTGTTTGGTGAGTCTGTCCTGGCAGTGACTCATATCGTGGTCCTTTCCTCCTGACACAGTTTTCCACATCCAGGCTCCTGCCTCCATTGCACTCTGATATGTAAACAATAACTCAACATTCATCCAGTAACTCTGCTGCACATTTATGAATTTTAATCAGCCATTGACACACTTACATGAAGTGAAACAAATGAGCACAGCTGACAAATGAGGTCTTTGCTAGGAAAGGATTTTAGATTCATATAAATATTCAGTTCCTTTCTAGGATTCTTGACATTAACTGTGTTTCAGCACTTGTATGGCTGTCTTGAGCCCACAGGATTGTTTTCTATAGCCCAAACAGGGAGACCATTGTGCTAAGCATATAACAAAAAAGACAGCCACTGCTTCTGGGAGCTCACAGCCTGAGGCTGAGAGAACAAATGGCTGGTAGATGAGGATAAAGTTTGGACTGCATTCAGTAAGGTAAGGAGCACTCTTGATATATCAGTTAAATAGCTGTTGGAGCCACGTAATTGGATCTCCAAAGATGTGACAGATTTCTGTACATAACGCAGTCCTCACAATTTGGACCAGATTTTTAAAAAGCTGTACCTGGTTTGTCAGCTAATGCAAATTTTCCTCTTTTCCTTCTGCTGTCCTGAATCACTCCCTGACTGAGCTCCCCTCAGGTAAAGGGCTCTGTGCCTTTGATTATTTTATGGCATTTGCTACAGCCCAGTTTTCATCAGAGGTCCTTCCCATCAGACTAACAGCCCCATGAATGAAATCAGCAGGGAGGCTCTTCATTATCACAATCCTGGCAGTGAAGTCTCCGTACTTTTATCACTGTACTGGTATCAATTATTTGGAGCCACATTAAATAAATGAAGTCAGTAACATGAACATGTCATGCCCAATTCATATGGAGGCTCCTGAACTCTCTTTAAAAAAACCCTTCTCTTTTTTGCCTGCTGCTTCCCTTATGAAATTTTTGTAAGCTCTGACCTTAGACATTTCTCAATCATTGCAAGCATGCTTAGTGCAAGATTGAATACACATCCATTTTATATGGGTTGAGGGGGGCAAAAATTATGAGAAAAGCAGATGGCATTAGGAAAAAAATGGCTTTTCAAAGAAGGTTCAATGACCTCCATATAGATATGACATGTTAAAGTCACTGACTTCTTTTTAACTCAGCACTTGTGTATATATATTTTGTATTATAAAATGTACTTGTAAGGGCAAAGCCTCTTCAGCATTTGATCTACAACATTTATTGTAGAGTTCTGACTCACCTTCCTTGGGTGTTGCCCAGAGTCACCATAATACCAGTAATGACAATGAAATGGGACTGCATTGGCCGGTGCCCTTTGGTTACCTGATGGGTCACAGCAGCACACGGATTGCAGTTTTCTGCAACTTAAAGACAATCTTATTTATTTATTGATTCTGCTGAATCAGAATTCAGGCTTGGCAAATCCTATTTAAAAAAAAAAAAAGTAAATTAAGAAGTCTCTGGGATTTGGAGAGTATTTTTCTAAAATATTTCTAGCCAAAATTAACATACTTTGGTCTTAAGTGATAAAAAAAAATTAAATCTCTGATGCATGGACTATTAATTTCAGACACCCTAAAGCCAGTTCATTTTGCTTGTAATTTAACTGATCTGTTTAAACAGAGTAGGAAAAACACAGAACTGTGATGGGAAAGGAGATTTCTCAGATACTGCTTTGCACATTCTCAGAATAAAAAAGCTCTAGAACCTTTGAGCTTACTGAGAGTAGAAATACACACAGATGGAAGGAGTAATGGGTAAATGCTTTGTGGGAGTGTTTGTAAGCTCTGAAACTCCAAATCAGCCACATTTGAACATGTTTCAACCTCTTCTCCATTAACATTAATCAGAGTGGCTTTTGTTTAAGGGAATGTTGGAGAAAGTGTGTTCTAAACTCAAATACTCTTGCAAACACACTTCATTCAAACCCGCCTGAGAAGTGTTTTCTCTAATTCAGTCAACCTGGAAGCTGAAAGAATAGCATGTTTCTTAGGTGGCCAATTACACACCCAAAATAAGGGAAAGTGAGTGGATAAGTAGAAAGCATAATTTGAATTAATGCAGCTTGTAAATAAGCCCAATCGGAATATAGTCTGATGAAATGATTATACAGTCTGTTACAATTTGCATAGATGTCTCATTCTTATGCACTCTACTTCTGCTGAAATTTACTGGTTAAAATCCCTTAAATTTCCTGTTGCAGACAGAGACCAAAGCATTGACGTCCAGATTTTGGAGGGCTTGCATTGAGTTATATCTGTGGTTTCTCTAGGACTATTAGTGGTGTGCAAATCTGAGCAGGTGTTTGCATCTTTGCAAAACTAAATCTGACCTCATTTAAAAACCCAATAAGCCTACAAACCTACAAATAAACAAATACACAAACAAAACAGGTTTTGGAAATTTATCAGAAAGAAGTGTGAGTGGTGTGATTCAGATTAGAAACTGCAGCCAATGATGTATATAAAGAACAAAATTGCAACCTCTGAGTTTCGATGCTTTCTTGGTTTATTTTTAAGCAATTTCTTAAACATAAAGTGAACTGAGAAACCAACTATTCAGGTATCACCTCTAAAGAAAAGCTTGACTGGCAAGTCAGCAACAGAATTCAGAATTCAGAAGTTAGCATCACCAGAGGATTTCCAAAGACACTATACCCCATGTCAGTGTTCTTTGATCAGGAAGCAGAACCGAAGCAGAGAGAGGGTCTTTATCTCAGTCTTATGACAGAAAAGAACAACTTGAATAATTTAAAATAAAAGGCAATAATTGTTGCCTTTTAAAATTCCAGTTTACCATTCTCCTTCCTCTGGATCACACTCTTTTACTTTTCTGTAATTTAATGTAAATATACAATATTTCACAGTGAGCATCTGATAATGTGTTAAGCCATTTCTGAAGGCTTTAATCCTGCAAAGTTGCCCAGACACAGTGAAGATATCAATACAACCATTTCTGATTTTGTGGGGATTTTTTCACGGTCTCTTTGCATGTGTTTCCAGTAAGACAGGCATGGGAGATGCAGCAGTCCTTCAGCTGACGTGCATTCCTGGCATCATCATGTTATTTCATGAAGACTGTCAGGTTTATACCCACAATGACAAGAGAAAATGGTATTGTATTGCTGTTCAGCAAAAGAGAAAGCAAAAGACAGATGAGTCAAGTGTGCAGCTCACTCATCAGAAATTGTGTTTCAGTTTGGACATATTTCCACAAATTCCTGAACTGTTCATTATCATTTGCCTGTGTGATTGCCCTGCAAGTACTTGTCACCACTGCTGGGGCAAACCTGAAATCAACCTTTTTTGAAATCCATGAATTAAAACAATCAATCAGATCAATGCAATGTGATGTATTAAACATAAAATGACACATCTGACCGTTGGTAAAGGTGAAAAGTATTTCCAGAAGACCTCTCTGCAATGCAGACTGCCACCTCCATTTGTTTCTGATTGCTATCACAGTGCACAGATGCAATGATTGAGAATGAAACTAGAATTTGGTGCTAGAAGTCCACTGTAACATCAATCACTTGAAATAAAAATGTCACACTTATGATTCTTTGGAAAATGCTGCACTTAACTTCCAAACTGTTGCTTTCCGAAAAGGCTAATTCAGGGTTGGGTACATTAATGTCAATGTCCTATAAAAGTGCCAGCTAAAAAAAAAATGTCAGCAAAGACATTTTTTAAGCCTGTGTCGGCACAAAAGGGTGCCTCAACTGTTTCATCTCACAACAGCTGCATGCTTTCATTGACATTTGTTGCCCTTTCTTTGTGCACTCATCCTAACCTCATAGGTTATTTCCTGGCCTCCCTCCCATGACCTATGACCGATGATGACCTTTAGCTAGAGAATGTGACATTTTGTTCTCCTCTGGCTGACATATGATGCCCTCATTATTCAAAGGTATGTGAAAATAATGACCTGTACTGACCCCTGAGTTTCCTTTCATTTATTGGTCTACACTAGGTGCTTGTTCAGCAGATTGCTATGACTAGGTGATGGGGAGTACAATTTCTTTTGAAGAAGAAAGCTCATGAATTGCACCAATATTTTAGCTCTTTGTGTCTGTTGTTCCATTTGAAGAGCAGGAGATAAGGTGGTGCAGCTGGGGGAAGAGGGTTCAGGGTTCACAGTTCAGTTCAGTGTGGGTTGTTGGGAGCATCCTGCAAGACTGGCCGAGAACTGGGGGTCTTATGGAATGGCACTTGAGTCTCAGGCTGGATATCCACCTTAGGGCATCTCAAATAGTGCAGATGCCAGTGCGCGAGGTACTGGTTCAAGTCCTCAGTTCTCAGTCATCAGAAAGAATGGGTGATCGAGGAACCTCAGGAATTCAAAACAGGAGTGAATGTAGCTTTCCCACCACTTGGACTTCTACGCCTTCCTTGTTGTTACCACAGTGGCAACATGGTCACAGTTACAAGAAATATAAAATTAGCCTAACATGCCAACAGTTCTGTCTTGGGTATGTCTCATCCTGCATTTCAGGTGGTGGAAGTTTCAGTGCTCTTCAGAAATGCAAGCCTGAACACATGAAATTTTTTTTTGAGAAGTAGATTTTATCTCCTCTAAGGTGAGACATCCTCATTGACTATAGTAAATATTTCAAATGCTGAAAGTCTAAAGGAGGAATAAAACACTTCTTTGTGGGAGATTGTGATACCAATTAAGAATTTCTTCAAGACCTAGCCAGCATGAATATTTAAACCTCCTTTCCTTGAAGAAAGGATGGTTACTTCAGGTCAGGAATGAGGGCATGTATGGAGCAGCATAAGGAACAGATGTCTGATAAAAACAATTTCAGACTATAAATAGTCCCTATTAAAAATATAGCAATAATCAGTTAGGGACTAAGCTCTGCTTCATGTTGCACAGTAACAGAGCCGCAGTAGAAAAATGTTAACATGTATGTCAGTGTGTGTTACTGGCTGGGAAAGAGATATGAGTCCTTTCCTATTGAAAGGAGGGAAGCTACACTGGGTCTGTAGGTTAAGATAGAAGACTATCAACAGCTCTTTGGAAAAGGTTTATGTATTTGGTATGCAGACCAGGAAATGTATTGAAAATCAGGATCCAGATTTTGACCTTGTCTCAGCACTTTTTGCAAACTAACACAGAAACCAGGTGAAAGGTCCTTTACTGATAAAGGGAGAGCATTCCCCACCACGCAGAGGCTGCAAAGAACTTCATGTTGGAATATGTCCACTAAAGGTGTAAAAGGTACTAATAACTGGTGCCTAGACATCAGCTTGCAAACTTTGAGGTTTACCTGGACATCTGGGCCAGACATTTATCTTGCACTATAATCCAGCTAAATAACCCATTAAGAGTTCAGACTGACACTTGGAGGACTGCAGTGCAGTGGAAAGGGGACTCTAGCTTAGAGATAGCCTGGCTTTGGGTTGAACTAGAAGCATGAGTACAACCTGATAAAGAAAAGTAGTTTATCTATCTTGGTGGAAAATGTTACATAAATGACCTAACTATGGATGTGACTTACCAGTCATAGGTATTTTCTTCATCTAAAGGAAAAAAAACTGGAAAGTTTAGAGAGTACTGTCGTCTGTTTACCAATATCATCTTTGTCCTGCTTGGACTTAGCTTTGCTACATCAGTCCCAGCAGCATGTCTGGGCAGAAGCCCGAAACTCAAGAATGGCAGAAAGAAATGGCATCTGTGATACATCATCACATTGCTTCTGTCTGTCATTTCACAAATGCCCCTGGTATTATATTTCTGAGGGCCAGTTACTGATGGATTAATTGAAGGAAAAACAAGAGCATATAAGTGGATACTAGCTGGTGCCAGGCAGTCCTCCTGTCACTGACCTGACAGTGCTCCAAACCCTGTCACTGAGCATGGCTGTTACATGAATCCTGGTATTCCCCTTTGGCTGGCAGTAATTTTCATATAACTCGCACATGGAATGCTTTTAAAAGATTCAGCTAAGGAATCACTTTTACATGTGACACAAGCCCAGATCAGATGTCAGATTGCTTATGACCAGTCATATAAATGAACTAATCCACCACAGCAACATAACTCTGGAAGGTCTTGCAGGAACCTTGTAGAAATATATTTATCAAGTGCCCACAAGATTATGACATGTCAATCATGAGTTGCTTTTGACTGCTTTGCTCAAAAAAGCAATTGTTTTTGTATAGCACAAACATGAGTGTAAGAGGAGAGTACTAAGGTAAATTTTCAAACCGAGAGCATGTTTAGACTTTGTTGTCTTTGTTTTTCCCCAGAAGCAAAGTCTCAGAAATATTCAATTTTTCTTCCCCTCTCATTTGCCTCTTGTTGTTCAGGAGCTCATAGGGTTTCACTCCTCCCAAGATCCATAAACCAGATGATTAACTTTCAGTCCAAGCCTGTTTTATATGAGCAGAAAAAAATCTAATTGGAATACAATCACCCTCCTACTGCTTTTCACAGCTTTCTTTGCATCTCAATGTGATCTGAATTTCAGATATCTCTTTCTGTGAGATATTTATTTTTCCCCATCATGCAATGAACCCAATTGTGCTGCTATCTTTTTCTGCCCTTTTAAGCTCTGGCTGTAAATTAATCATTATTCAACTGAAATAAGTTCCTTTAGAGTTCATAAACAGTAGTTCAGCATGAAAGCTTCCAGAGTAGTTGCACAGGAATAAACTGCCTACTCCTCTGAACATGAGGGTTTAATACCAGTTTCATTTTCCTCTGCCTCAACATGGGTGCTTAGAGAAGAAGCTCTTTTGTAAGATGTGATACTGGATGGACTGAAGGAAGAGGGAATCTGGAAATGCAGAACTCCATTTGCAGGTGCTGGATCAACGCCAGGCTGGAGAATCTTCACATTACACCTATGATTGCTTGTTTTGATTTATGCTGATAGAGTTTTAGTACAACTGAAAAGTCCTGCTGATTATGGATCTATTCTTGCCCTACAATTTACTGGCTTATACTTCTCTTTTAAAAAAGCAAGTCAAAACCTTTTTCATTTAGAATTTAAGGAACCTGGCAGCCCAAAAGTTCTGAATACCAAGATATTTCCTTTAACCATACAACCCACAAGCAACACAAACTTTTCTTTAGTTTCTCCCCCACTGTGAGCCAAGCCTTCTCCAGACCAAAGAGAGCATGTCTATGGGAAAGATTAGTACTCATGACTCATTAAATACTTGCATGTCTTCTCAGTCACTACTCCTGCAGTGATTTATTTGCGTATGAATGTGCTGAAGACACCAGCCCAGCTGAGAGAAAAAAAAATTAAATCTAATCATTTTTACACATTCAAATTTCAAATGAAACAACTTAATTTTTACCACAAGACCATGAACGGAGGCTGAACACAAAAGCTCAGTCTACAACTCAACAAAACCTGCAAGATGATGCATTTTCTGCCCACATCCTGAGTGCTTTACAGTGGGGATCTGTCAGAAGACATCCTAGCTTCCAATTTCTCCTCTTCCAACAGGCACCAGTGTGCTGTTCAGACTGAGGCAGAAAGTCACATACCTGGATTTCATCCTGATGTGGAGTCCAGGCAGTTAGGCACCAGCTCCAAATCGCACAGTTTAGATGTAGCCTATCAATCCATTAAGCAATCAAGTGTCATTTAAACAACTCTGTACAAAGCCTAGCTCTGCTTCTCATATTTTCAGCAGTCCCACCTGCCTCTACAGAGCTACTTGTAGAAACATCTTGGGGCTCTGAGCTGTCAAGTGTGAGAACAAAACCTTGCAAGCAGTTACTTCTGAGTCCGAAGTGTAACATGGACATTGAATTGAATTTCTAATCTAAAGTAAAATGAATCATTAAAATGATTAAGCCATTAAATAAAATCATCTCAATTCACAGCAGGCTGTGAATCACTGACACACCAATTATTCAAAAAGAAATGGACATTTTGTTTTCTGGATGTTCATGTGCATTGTTTTACAGTGAAGGAACTTTTCTCATTTAGGTTATCGGCAGTCTGAGAGAAAGGAGGATCTGAGTATTAGTATATCAATCCCACTGGCATGATATGACTTTTTCTTTGTTAAATACAGCTTTATTGTCTCTGAATTATTGGGTAGTTATATTCCAGCATATAGCAGAGAATATACAGTGGGGACTGAGTATTTATGACACCTTACTTTAGGTATCTCTAGTTGAAATGCTTAATTCTGAACCAATCTGTAAAGATTGCCCTTATAATGTTCTTTAACAGGCATTTTATCTGTCCTATCGAGGACTCATATATTTCCCACTACTAAATGGAGCCAAAGTTGATTAACTCAGAGGTAGAGATCTACATTTGATGAGACTAATCCCATCCATGGGTCTTGCTTCAAATCTTCCTCTCTGCTGACCACAACAGCACTGTGTGACAATGTCCATGCTGGTGCCCCTCTAGCTGTATTGGAAGGGACTTTTTGTACAATATTCTCTTGGTTCTTAGTAATTCATTAAGAGGGGTTGTCATGGGGATACAGTCCCAGGGTGGCCTTGCCTCCTTTCTTTCATCCACTCATGCACACTGTTCACTGTACAATACTTCATGCAAATAAGTTCCAAGCAGAGCTGCTTGTCATTAGCACAGACAGCTCTAGAGGCAAAAACAAACAGAATTTGTCAGTGAGAACTCTGTCATTAGGGAATTTTGTTTGCACCCCTGCAGTGATTCATAGTGCACTTGACTGTTTTCTGCCTACCTCTTCACATCTCTTATTTGCTCACAAAGTGAAAAAATGTCCTTTTGGGTACCTTTTCTCCAATTACAGGTTTTATTGATATCATACCAGAAAGCTGGTTTCAGCTCCTGGCAACCTAGTAGCAAAAAGAAGGGTTTCCTGGATGTCATCTTCATTCAGGCACTGATAAAGTGCTGCCAAAGCAGGGAAGACAAAATATTTAATGAATTGCCAGAGAAAGAAAAACTAGACAAGAAACCACAGCCTGGTTTTAAAGAAGTAGTAAATCTGGACAACTATCAGCACTTAGACCTTGTTTTTGCATACATTTTTATGCATACATGTAACCTGACTTTGTTGAGCACATCATGTTTCAACATGAGGATAAGTTTATGTGACTGTCTATCAGGTCCCACTGTCTTTGTTGCAATTGAGGTCTGTTTAATAATTCACTGCTTTGAGCACTGACCACCCAGCCAACATCAGCTTAAACCAAGCCACCAGGAAAGCTCCCACTAGGCCCAGTCCCTGTCATACATCTGCTGCCTGAAATGGCCACATTTTTAAACTGTAAACAGTACAAAATCTTTGGTTTACTTTCAGCTGCTGAAGGAAAGAAAATAACCTACCATCTATGAAATGTTAAAGCACAGCTTTAAAAACAGTAGCCACACAGCAATACTTGTGTTATATAAAGTGTTCCTCATGAAATGGTGGGAGATCTGTCTGAAATTAGCAAGAATTACAAAACCTCCCACTCTGAAGGTGAAAGGATGAAGCAAGGTTATAATTATATAAATGACTATGGAGGAAACAGTTGCTCTGTATAGAGTGTGGGATCCGAGCAATGTCAAACACTACTTGGAGACAGCTTTCCTGAAGACATGGATTTGTTCTTTTTATTTAACTCTTTTTGTCTCTTAAAGCTCCAGTCACTCTCCCAGGGAGATTTCCACTGCAGGACACACCGTGCCTGTACTTGCAGAGCAGGGGACCTCAGGTGCTCTCCAGTCTGAACCTAATTTGGTGGCACCACTCTCTTTCACTCTTTAAATCCTCACTCTCTTTCATGCTCACTTCACTGGTGTGGTTCTGAGTATGCACCTGTAACACCTGCAGAAGGACTGGTCTACAAGGTTTAGATATTTTTAGGCTTCACAACTGAGTTTACCCAGGGTAAACTGGGATTACAGTCTGTTTTTCTGGGACATGTGGCAACAGAAACAAACAGAAATACGACCTTTGAAGGGTTCTAAACTCCAATTGTATCTTACATCAGCTTGCCTCAAGAAACATCCAAACACGTGAAAATATGGCATCTGCACACTTTATCGATTATATTTCCTACCCCTTCTGAAGTAATCCTGAAATCTGAACCAACAGCATGTTAAGGTCTTTCTCTTACACATGCCTTCTCCTATAGGTCAAACAGTGTCTGTTCCCTTGGCTTTCCCTTCTGCAGTCTGTGCTTTTGCAACTTGCTTCCATTTTCTCAGTCTTTCAGTTACAGAACCATTTCCCAATTTTACCTCTCTGGCCATTTGCACACATCCCTTTCCCTAATCAGTTTGCAGTCAGATCAGCTGACCAAACTCATTTGTGGCCAAAGCATTCCTAGAGCCACGTGAACTGTGAAGATATGTGGCCTAGGCTGAGACAAGCCAACTCTTCCTCTTTCTGTATGGCTCACTTCAGCTTGAATTGAACAGAAAACCACACTGAGGCTGTGTGAGATTCTGCTTCCCACTATGTGCCTTCCCACTATGTACATCTTGCCTGTAGACTCATACACAGTAGCAATTACAGTTGCTATTGGAAACAAACAACAAACAAGTAACCCCCCCTTCAAAAAAAAACCACCCCACAAGCCAAACCAAAGTGCTTTTTTTCTTGGTTTTCCTCTTCATTTTTGTACATTTGAGAATTCAACAGCATGATGTTAGCAAACATGACTGCTGCATATCTAAAAGAAACACTCAGGTGCCTGCAGTCTCAGACCTCAATAAACATTTCAAAGGGTAAGATAGAGCAGAAGTATCCTTATTGTAAGGAAAAAGAAGCACAGGTCCCTAATACTGTATTGGTAACTGTTGACAAAAGCTGACATTTAAACAGCAACCAAAACAAGATCTGACCCTGCAGTGTCCCCACAAGTATTACTAGTCACCTACTCAAACCCTCTAAAATCAAATGGAACTGCTCTCTCATGACTGCAGATTTTAGGATCAAGTTCTTACTGTGAAAAACATCTTTCTTGAAGTAACAGCCTGCTCCACTCATGCTAATGGGCATATTCAATTGTAGCATGATGGAGCTTGTAGTATAAACATGAAGTCTGTAATTTTAAGGCACTAAACTGTTATTAAGCTAAATATCTAAGGTATTTTAATTTAAAACTTCAAAGAATACCTAGTTGGACAGTGGGCATTCTTGCCATTAATTAAAATACAGTTGATGAACAAAGCATAGTCCATGAAACCATATGACTGAAAACCCAGCAGTTGTGACCCAGAACTCCAGTACAGTGGAACTAGAAGTAAACAAAAAAGCCATAAAGCCACATCTTTCAATCTGACAAATTCTTAAAGGTAAATCTCTGTCACACTCTGCCCTCCTCACCATTCAAGAACTTGTCAAAAGTGCTTATCATTAGAGATGACTTGTCAGCTGCTCAGTGAAGTTTGGTGGCATGAATTTCTTTGAGTTTTAAAGGATTTAAATAATGTAAAACCCTTAATACAAATGCACAGGACTGCAACTAGAGGGCCTTAACGCTTTTAAGGGAATTATTAAGCTATCTGATGTAAATATACATTAACTGATCTTTTCTATAATGTGGATTACATAAATCTGAATTAAGTTAATTTAGGAACATTGACTATTGATCTGATAAACTATAATGGCAAGTCATCAGGAATATTGTGTAAATAACTATTTTTAAAAATTTGTTATGTCATAAAAATTCTTATGAAAAGTACTTATGGTACTTTCTATGCTGAGTAACCACTTTTCAACATGAAGTACCTCAGCCAAAGGTACATTCTTAAATTAAGCAGATTTTAATTTATATATAATTTTAAAAGTATGCTTTTAAACCACTCAGCATGTACTTTTTTTTGTACTTGTGTAATTTTAAAATAGCCAGTTCATTTTTTTTGTTGTTGTTTACTCCTTGAGAATAAAGATAATAGCAAAAAAAGTGATCAGGTGGTTGTATGAGGCTCATCAATGGCTCTTTGTGACCATACAGCTTTTGTGACAATATGTACTGACAAAACATGCATAGGCCCATATAACAGCCTTTCAGCTGAAATATCATCAAGAACTTCTTTTGAGAATTTGTTTGTGCCAGATATTTCCAGCAAAGATGGAGATACCAGCTATCTCTGCTCAAATCTAGAAAGGCCTTGTTTAATTTGCTTTATGCCATGTAGTAATAGAAGTATAGTTCTCCTCTAAAGCAAGCGATCTGCCTTGTGGTACTGGGAGGAAAAAAAAAGCAGTAAAAAAGGAAATAAGGCAGAAACTGAAAAGGTGGAGTGGTTTGGGATGAAAGGTATGGACACAGAAGAGTCTGCATCTACTGGAGCTGTTAAAGGCAAGAGGAATGGGGAGTGGTGGGAATCCATAGAAATGATGCTAAAATAAAGTAGCTCCATTCAAGCAAGCAGGCCTGCAATGAGGACAGCAGGAATGCTGTGGATCGGGAGTGGAGCCCACAGAGGAGAAAACAGAGGTAAAAGGGCAATGCAAATCCCACCCACACAAATTTCTCTGCTGGTGCATTCACTGGAACAGCAACACACTGCAAGATGGATATCAGTCCCCTGTGATTGAGCCATTTTGTTACACTGACTCACCCTAACCGCCTGACTTATGTGCCAGAAAGTGTTTACAGTACCAGCAAAGTCCAAGTGAGTCTCAGAGAATCTAATAGAGAAATGATTTTAGAAAAGACACTGGAAGGGAAAAACCCATGGAAATGGTCACAGGGGATACTTTCTGTACATGTTTTGGATGCTATTGCTCTAACTGGGGCCTTTCAGCTGCATGGACTCCTGTACTTCCCTCAGCACCACTGCTCATGAGGGTAAGAGTCCAGACTGTGATGCAGGGCTACCTCAGGATTCAGTGGAGACCTCTGTCCTTTGGCAGTGGGACGTCCCTGTACTTGCATGTCTGTGCAGAGGTGGAATGTATGCACTCCTCCCTGCAATGGCATGGCATGAAGTTCCCTTACACTCGGGCTCTACACCACAGCACTGCAGGACCTACACTGAGTATCGCTCCAAGGCAGGGCTCAGAAGTTCAGGGATCAGGAAAGATCCCTGGGAATGGGAACTGACCCCACCCTTACCCATGTTCCTCTCTGGCTTTACGTAAAGCTGACTTGACTGTCGGCTAGCACAGACAAGAATGACAAGGAAGGATAATTGCATTGTAAATGCCCTGCAAATCACTACAGGGAGGAGTTTCATCAGGATAATAAACTACATTCTATGGAAAGCCATTTCTTGCAGGGGGCAGCACATACAGAATTAAAAGCAAATTCAAGCAGAAGTAGCAGTGTCTTTACTGTGCTTTTACTCCTGTTTTATCAACAGGTATTTAATTTTGCTTCTCTCAGTAACGTGCCAGTACTAGGCACATTTTCTACACAGAGCCAGAAGACATATATCTGCAAAGACAACATACTTCAGGGTAGCTTAATACTGCCTCTCTCATGCCTCTCTCACCCCACTTTGTTTTTTTTACTCTCTGGCACACTGGGAACATGTGCCAAGCAGCATGTGTACTGTTCTGTGGTAACCTGGAGTCAAGGTGTCCCACAAAGACTCACCAGCACCAGCAACATGAGCTCTGGCCTCACATGGCCCCTTTCAGTTTGCCCACACTGAGGCCTCATGTTCCCACAGCAGATGCCAGTGCCTTGTGTTTGCTGGCTACACAGATACTCTGAGGGAGTACTTAGGTATGCAGCTACACACATATTTGCTTTTGCTCAGCTGTTGGGTTTTTTGTGGGATTTTTTTTTCTCTTTGTGTGTGTGTGTGTGTGTGTATTTGTGTGTGTGTGTGAAATAATGGAACTTCCAGTTTTAATTTTGGTGGGAGTTGAAAGTTTTGGGCATTTCTCCCAATGTGCAACAAATGCTGTTTCAAACTCTCAGAGTATTAAACTGTTAAGAACGTGACTGATTAAGCAGAGGTGAACACATCAGAAACTGCTCTGTAGGTATTTGGGATAAAAGGTAAATGTTCCATCTGTCTTGGCTATATTTGTGCTGTTTCTGGTTTTAATTTCCCTGAATGTTCTAAGGAATAGTAAACTAAACCTACTTTGTCATGTTGAGCTAGATTCAAAAGAGTTGCAGTAGCCACTCAGGAAGCAAAACCCAGGTCCCTGTGCCTTCTGTCCAGCAGGTTTAAATGCCACACACTCATGACAGATGTCTGGAGAACAATCTAATGACCAATACTTATTTGCAGCAAGTAAATGCGTAATTTCAAGTGAGGAATAATTTTTTTTACAAGTCTTTGGATCACTGAAATAAAAACTCCTATTTGTCAAAGAAATTATTCCCTATGAACTATTCAGCCATTTGTCATATCAGCATAACTTTTTTCAGTGCATTTTCATATTTGTTTGGGAATATTATTCAATATTGTTTATGAGTGTCTGGTGGATTAAGGGTACTGTACAGTAGAATGCATGTTTGATGCCAGCAGGGGTTCATGAGCAACCTAGGGAAAGGTCATCTTCGTGTCAAAGGCTGTAAGAAATGTCACATGCCTTCTCTTAATTAATGCAGGCTAAGGGAGGACCCTCAGGGAGAACATGAGATCAGAAGGAGGAAACAGACATTGTTGTACCAATTATCACTGCTTATTTGAGCGTCTCCCTCTTTGTGATTACCCCAATTTAATCAAACATGTAATTTCTAGGCTGCATCAGTTTATCATAAGTGAATCCACTTGGATGAGTGTTTGTTCCATATTTAAATATAGATAGACCCATCTTTGCCAGGTGCTGAGCTTGCTCAACTCCTACTGAAATTAGCAGGGGCTCAGCATTTTGCAAGAATCACTTAGCAGTCCCCAGAATTGGGTTCTTTATGTGTCTTATACATCAAACCAAAATCTGTGCTCCTCTAATGTCCATTTGCACAGTAACCCATATTTCTTTTCCTTCATTTATTAACAAACAGACATCCACTTGGTGTTTCTCCTAAACAAATGTTAGTGGCTGTCACTACTAGATACTTAGGCAAATTGAATGCATTCCTGTTCCCTTTTGCACCATAGCTATATTAGGCAGTGTACTTTAGCTTTCAGCTTTTCCTTATGTACAGAATATTTATGGTCCATTTTAGAGTTGTCATCCAAACACTTGGGGTCATTTTCTTATTAAACAGTACAATACTAAAGCAATGGGGTACAGCAGGTGGTGTGTTTCTGACTATTTTGTCATGCCTCAGGCTGAGTTGCCATCTTCCATTCAAAATAATGTCATATTGAATATTAGTACACACACACAAAATTCCAGTAAAAACAGATCATTAAAAAAAAACCTGTTGTGTTGTAAGTTCCAAACTGACATGGGGAAATTTTTCATGTGGGAGGTCTTCAGAGAGACAAAGTGATTGATTTTTATAAAAGTTGGCATGCATGACCAAGGGCAGATGGTACATAAATTTGGGCCCTGGTCTTACATTCTGCTCCGTGTAGGTGGACCACTGAACTGCTGTGACTGAGAAAAAATAATACAAACATGAACAGATGCAAGACTCTTGGGTGTGATGATCAGGCTGCAGGATTAGGACCCAAACTTGCACTGCAATAATAAATTTAAAGACAGCTTTTGGCAATACATTCAGGCAAGTAACTTAAAATTTGTGTGCTGCTGATTGATCATGTCAAATGTGTGAGGTGTCTCTGATTAAGATGCACTTTATACTGTGAAAGATTGTGTGATAGATGCTTGTTCACACACCCTGCTAAAGAGTAGGTGCCAGCCATCATCACAACTAAGAAGATATGAAATACCCTCCCTAGATAAACGTATTGCAGTGGTGAGTAGAGGGATGACAGAAAGGTGAGGAAATGGAGAGCAACACAAAGGACACTGTCAAAGAACAATCCACATGGCTCCCTGTGTCAGATGGCTATCAGTGGATCTCATGTGTTCCCTTTTTTACATTTATTGTGTTCAGCTGATTTTCTATCACTGCAACAATCTAAAACATCAGTTCACTATTGTTTCATGCCTGGTGACACTGAAAATATAGCATTCTCCCAGAATACGTGCCTTCAAACTGATGAATCACATGAGCCAAATGTACACCATTTCTTTATCATTTTGTTATATGTTTGCTTACATAAAGTACAGGTTCTCTTCATAGGGCAACAAGCCTGTAAGGCTCCAATTTGTTTAGCATTTTTCACATTGGAAAATGCCCGACATTCATGTCTTTTTCCCTATGAGCCTCCAGAAGGATGTGCAAGGGTGAAGAATTAACACAAGGTGTCCACAGAAAAGGGACAAATACCTTGGAAAAGCTCAAAGGAAAAACTCAGTTTTCCTAGAGAAAGCATGTAAAGGAATGTTAAAAAATTAATTCAGCAATCTTGGGAAATAAGGAACAACATACAGTATAGATTGGGGCTCTCACCATTTACAAGCTCTTTCTAACACCTGCAGTAACCCATCTACTGTTCTAAACTATAACAGCAGATATGTTTCTTTCCTGTCTAATCACTTTGGGATTATCACAGCGCCTCTCTCATGGAGAGGGGATTCTTCACTGAAAAATGGGGGACAGCAAAAGCACACAAAATTAGACAGAGATGTACAGCATCTGTTTTTAATGTGTGGCCTATTACTTGCAAGTACTCCAATGCATTGCGCCATGGACAGGCTGACAAAGTACACTAAATCTGTGTTTCAGTTTCATATGTTCCTTCAGCACTTCCCAGAACTGCTGGGAACCCGGACCATGCCATGAGCTGGGGTGGCAGAAAAACAAATCCTCAACATTTAGCTCAGAAATTAATGAGTCTGGCTGCTGGTCCTAGAGCAGCCGGACTAAGTAATTGCACAGAGTAAAGGAAACACCTGGTGGAGACACTTTATTTTACCTGGCTTATGAATATTTCAATGAACAGATTTTGACTCACAGTGGGAAATTTTATTTTGTATAGATATCTATGGTAACATAGCAACAAGGGATTTTGTGCACAACACTGGTTTTCTAATTTATCTTCATTTCTAAGATAATCAGCTCTGGTGGAAAAGAAATTAAGTGGTTAGTTTGTCTTTAGAACCTAAGCTCACCATTTCTTCAACATTTTCAACTGGGTTCAGCACAATATTTATTACAGCTACATTAATTAGTTACAGATACCTTAAGGATATTTTACATATGGCTTTTCACTGAAGCAGTATGCTAAGATGTTCTTCAGGTGGGCATTCTACAGCAAGTATTTTTCTAGAATTTGTATTTTTAAATTAATCATTAAACCATTCCATCCTGTATTAAATAGGTGAGATAAAGTGTAAAAACAAGTGTAAAAACCTGATACTTGAAAGTTGCTGTTCCTGACAGCACTTCATCTTTTTTCATACTCACATTGGCTTTTATCCCGGCCTATCTATTCCTTAATGTAAGTGTTATAAATTGTTGTAAAGTGCCATAAAATATAATAAACATGAATCAATATTTCTTGGTTAAAAAACTTAGAAATGCTGATGAACTTGAGTTTATTATAGATGTCCTGAACTCACAATGTCCCTTTTTTTTTTTTAACTTTCATCATTTTTTCAGGTCTTGACTTCATGTGTGCACACACATTCATTCTTCACAATCAAAGAGGCAGAGAAAATTAAAATTACTAATGCAGAGCTAATAAAACGTCTAACAGATTAACCGTTCTTTTGGGCAAGATATCCTGTATATACAGGGCTGTTATATTTGGTGTGAATGACCCACTTCAAGCAAATTCCTTATGGATCTACAGAATATTAAGCACATGCGCGGCACCAGAATGTTCGGGGATTACTCCGATATTTAAATTTAAGCATATGTTTAATTGCTTTGCTGAATCAGGGCTTTAATGAAGAAGCATGGCACACTAGTGCTATTTGCCATAAAAATCCATCATTGCCATGGATCTCTGCCCATTAAAGAAGATGCTGTGATTTGTGTTTAAAATATGAAAGAAATATGATGCCTGCATGGTGCATTAAATACTCAAGCATACACATGCATTTAAATTCTTGCTATCTTTTTAAGGATATTGTTGTGAATTATGTTCTTGTATATCCAAGAGCATCCTTCACAGTGAAGTGACAGTTCCTCTCCACATCCAGTTGATGCTCTTTACATATTATTAGTATTATTTATTCTCGATTCGTAGCTAGTGATGGATTTCTTTGTCCTCAGCTGGGTTTGTGGTTTCTCCACAGGAACCACCAAGGGCCGTGGTGTTTCCAGGGGCTTTGGAAGCCTTCCCCCAGGCAGGGAGATGTCCAGGTTAGTGCCATCCCTGGCTAGGGGCTCTGGTCCAGCCCAGCTGGGAGCTGCAGGATGGGGCTGATAGTGGGGGGAGGGCACCACACCACACCACCCTGTGACCCCTCCACTCTGGGTCTCTGCTCTAATCAGAGAGAAATCCTGACAGAAATCTATTGGAAAAGATCCACATCCTAGCAAAACAATATGGCTGCTTTATGCTATGAGCAGGTTTTCTCAGGGCGGGGAGGCTGGCAGGGACTGGGATGACTGCAGCCTGGTGCCACACACTGTGACTTACCTGTGCTGCCTGGACACTCCAACCAAACAAGCCCAGCTGGAAATGAGGCCACTAAAGTGGAAGAAAGATAACATGTCTCTAAACTGTGTTGTTGCATGTTGGGTTTTTTTTTTCAATTCAGCTATTTATAAATGTGATAGACCTCTGTTTCTCCTGCCTCTTTCAGCACCCCACTGCAGAATGTGTGAAAAGCTCTAATTTCCCTTGAGGACAAGAGTATCTTGTGATTTCAGTGAAAAGCTGTGTTCACACTGTGGTCAATAAATTCCTATAGACAATTTTTCCCCCTTGGAATTCTCCTATCTTGTTATTTTGTTAATGCTTGAAACAAATATTCCAGCTCAGCAAAGATGTGGTGGGAAGTCATCCCATTTCTTGCCAGTCAGCTTCAGAAGGAGTATGTCAGAGCTTTAACAGATTTTCATGGCATCAGGTTTTGCTTTTCTTTCATGCAAACTTAAATGCTTTTGGTTTTCTTCTGACTTGGAGCAAGATCAAATTACAAAATATCCAAATCCTCCATGAAACAGCATTAAGTCTTTCTCTAGAGCCCCAGTTGTTACTTCTTTCGATGATAAATCCCACCAGTATCATAAAAAGAAATTTTTTTTCTGAGAAAAAGGTTGAAACATCTCCCCAGACTAAGTCTGTAACTTCCTTTTTTTGTAGGAAAATAATTATTTTCTGAAATATTTGAGCTGAAAGGTTCCTGCCTCAGTGGTTAAAATACTTCTGCATCCACACCCCACATATCAGTGAATTCCCTGATAAAAGAAGGCAGATTTCAGGGATAACTCCAAAGGAAGGCATAACACCAAACCAAGAGTCTCCTGAACCCGTGTGCCAGACTGCTATGTGGTAATTCTGAAGTCGTGGGAAGATCCTGCACCCTCTAAGTCCAGGGATCACTTCGATCTTAACCCCATCAGTAAACCTTAGTGAAAGTCTACATGCAAAATTTCGATTACTGCCTTTAGATATTCTGTCTTTCTAATATTAGATTTGAATGCTATGTTCTTTCTAAAAAGGCCAAAAATGAAGTGTATAACAATACTGTTATCTCTGATGATACTGTTTTTCTTCATGTTTTAGAGAACATGGTACATATGTCTCTTTTTTTTTTTTTTTATTTTCCCTTTAAATGTAAGATTTGTCGTGTTAGTTAAGGGGTGTTACTTCTTATTTTACAAGGGTTACCTTGATTTCCATAAGGTAAACAGGAATATCAGCACTATATCCCAGCACGGCTGTACAGAACACCACAGGTGTGCTGCCGATCTTACGGACAGCACATGACAAGGAAGGCAGAAGAAAAGTAGTTTAGCCTAATGAAAAGCTGCACTCAGGTCTTAGCAGAAAATTCAGAGCAGAAACTGCAGATAGAGTGATTAACAAGGAGTTTCCAGAAGTTAATATACCGGGCAAAAGGGTTGCTCCTTTGGAAGCTGAGCACTGGAGAGTGGAAGTTAAAATGACTTGTGCACCATTGAGCTGGAACATGCTGCTCCTGGGTCATTGATCTGCTCTGCTCTGGCAGAGCACTGCTTTGGCATTGTTAATTTTCAATGACATAAAGACTTGTATTAGTACAGGAAGCAGAATTGAAAGGCCTGAGACTAAAGGGAAGACAAAAGAGAGGCCAGCGGTAAACATGAAGGGTCCAAAGACTGCGATGCGAAACCAGAAACTAATACAGCCCCTGAACAATATGAAATTCGTTACTTCATGGATCAAATGGACCAGGCCTGATCCTCAGCAGTTGTAGGATAGTATTCTTTATTTCACATCAGCAAAACTAGGCTCACATGAACTGGAAGAGTAGGAGATCCATAGTTTACACAGGCAGTGAAACTGTATATAAGGACGACAATTTTTTCCCCCTAAAAGGTGAGTGCACACAGAATTATATAATGCATTTTTTAATAAATATTTAACATCCAAACCACACTGCCACCACAATCCCTTTTTATGACCCTTACTATAATGACGAGTATGAAAAGCTGCATAAACCTCAAAGAGCTATTCATTTATCAGGAAGAGAGATGCTCATTCTAAAAACTAGGGGTAATAATTTATTGTTTGGATCTTCTGTAATAAACTTGAAATAATGCTCTTAAATTTCAGAATTTTACTGTCAGTGAGACAGTCATTAGTTCTTATGACTGAATTTCCACTCCATAACATTCATCAGCATCTCCAAACAGCCCTCCTGCACTTTTCCCCAGGCCTTATATTGCAGTGGGTGCACAGCCTGCAGTGTGGCAGAGGTTGTCTCTGGACCTTGTCTGGGCTTAATATAAAGTAACAATTATAGAAAAAGTTTATTTAAAGTATCAACAATCTTCAATTAACTCGGGTCGATGAAGAAAAGAGAGTTCAATGGCAGCATGAGAGCAGGCACAGTCAGACACACAGGAAGGAGGCAAGAGTTGTTTCCTGGATGAACTCAGTGGTATGTCTGATTACATCAGTTGATTAAGACCAAAAGCAAAATTGGGTGTTTAAAAGAACGCAGCTCTTAGCATTTAAATACTAGTACCAAATTTTATTCCAAAAGAGAATACCTAATTTAAAATTTTCTGGACTTTACAAGAGTTGTTTTTTGTCCCTCTTATTGTTGTTCAGCCCTTCCCAACTCAAAGGTTGATTCAATGCAAAAAAATTATTTAAGTGTTAAGGCATTGTTCCTTTTTATTTATTTTTATTGTTGTTTCAATGGTTTAATAACCTACATGGTGTCAGGAGCACTATAAATCCCTAACATCAGCTCAACTCAAAAATAACCTACCAATGCAGAGCATATCTCCATTCTCATAGGTATGAAGGTATGAGTCTTCAAGACAATCTGTAAGATGTCTCAGATCTGAAATACTTTCCTGTCCTAGGCTTGAGGGTGATCTTTACTTGTTCCACAATGAATGAGGACTCAGTGGTGCATAATGAAAAATAAAGAGATTTTACATTAGGAAATGACAGCTTTTCTTTATAGATTAGTATTTAAAGCATATGCACTTGCTGAAATGCAGCCAGCTTTACTGTTATTCTTCTTTCCTTCCTTTATATTGCTATAGGAAGAAAAGAAGTACTGCATTTCTGTGCATGCAAATCACAAAGCATGACCAGTTTGCTTTTTATTCTGTTGAGAAGTTATACCAGCACTGTGTTGTGGATTTAAAATGCTTGATTTTTTAAAAAAACACAGGCAAAAAAAAAACCCTATGTGTAATTTGATTCACTGATTCTCCTTGACTGTATCTACTAATTTAAGTAGTGCCTGGACACTGAAACTCAATTGCTTATGAAGTTGAATAGTTTGAATGTGGCTTGATTTTGCTTTGGGCCACCTTGCACCATCCCAGAGAATTCCCAGGCAGGTTCTGAGGGTTGGTGTGGGACCATTTCTATTACTGACTGCCATATCTCACTGACCAAAATGCAGCCATCCTGTGTTGAAAACCATGAGAGTATAATAATACAGACAGGCACATTCTGTGCTACGTGGTATCAGTGCCAAAAACCTGGGATAGAACTGATCTTTCTGGACATGGCGCTCCTGAAACTGTGAGGCTTCACTAATCAATTGCTTTAGGCTTTGGTATTCACTGATATTTTATATTTAAGCAATTCTCATTCTTCCTTGTGTTCCACAGTACCTCCATAAGTCTGGAAACCTATGTGCCAGGTGATCAGTTGGAAAAGGGCACTCTTGTGAGTATATTCTCTAGATAGTAGAAGAAAGAGGCAAATCCTTCTATTTCTCGTAATAACACTTTGGGGTTTTAGCTCCTCCTTTTCTTTGTCATGAGCACCATACTTACAGTTCTTCAAGACCAAACATGGCATACTAAAGCAATTATTGTTAAAATCTGTATTAGGGAATATAAAATAACTTATTGCAGTATTTTCTTTGGAACCTAGAAAGCAAAGTCAGGCAGATGTGTAGAGTAGATATGAAGATAAGATTTAATAACAAATTTTGATCTCAAAAGAAAATTAGAATCTACTACTCTCCAACATTTCCTATGGTTACCTGGTGTTATCCTTCTTGGCTTCCAGGTATCACTCCAGACAATAAAGTAAGGAGGTACACTGGGTGTTTATTTATCTTTTTCAGTGCGATGGCCAATATCAACCTCAGTCAATGGAGTGGGGCAGGAGGTCAGATCCTTAGCTGAAATCAGTCTGCAGGTGTTCAAGGACATTTGAATTATCCAGCCATCTGAGTGCAAAATCTTTGGGACAGAGAGTATTTTGCTATATCTTTATCAACAGCACAGAAAGGATTGTCAGTGCTTAACTAACAATGAGTAATTCCTCAAATGTTGCACTGAGACCTGGTATTACTCCTGGGAGTTGATACATCCATAAGCTGCAGCTTTCCATTGAATCCAAGGGAAATAAAACATAGCCTGGATGTAAAGATAGTAATTTTATCTGTGTACCTGGTGCCAGGAAACCATAGACAGATGAGGTGCATCCAGTTCTCTTCTGAGACCCTTCGGATGGTAAAAAAATAGGGTTTAATGTTAAGACAGTCCTAGTGATTTACACCAGATGGAATTTTAGTTAAGTTATAGACTAAGACTACCTGCAACAGTTCTATATAGTTAAGTTTAAAAAAACCAGCAAATTGGTCACAGTTCAAAACACTGTGTAAAGCACATTACCATAAAAAAAAAAAAAAAAAAAAAAAAAA
>VZRZ01006601.1:46168-122050 GCA_013398175.1 Climacteris rufus
AAAAAAAAAAAAAAGAAAGAAAGAAAGAAAGAGAGAAAACAAAACAAAATAAAAATGTTGAATGGCAAAACCATAAACAAATGCTGTTGTCTGTGTAGTTTGAAAGTTGTATGATTATTAAAATAACTGCTTGCATTTATTTCTCATGCTCCTTTTACTAAGTTTTTTTTTTCATTCTACTTGCAAATTCACCTAGGAAGAATCCCAGACAGATATTATCTAGCAATTCATAACTATGTTTTTGTTTGTTTGTTTGTTTGTTTGTTTTGTGTGTGTGTGTGTTATCAGGGGACAGGGTCTACTCAAACACTAATTTCTTTTTTGGAATTTTCAAGCACATAAAAGATTAGGAGATTCTGATAAGGCCCTATTGTAGTTATCATGTGGTATAACTACAGCTAAGGTCATGTCGACCTGCTGTTGTTAGAGTACATCATCTACTTAGCAGAAAAGAAAACAAATTGTGTCACATTTTATTCAATCAATGCCTGTAAATGAAAAGGATATTTTGAGAAACTGAATTAATATTATGTTATAATAACAAGAAAGAAGTGATGATAATTAAGCACGCTCTGCAATTCAATCCCAGCCTGAACAGTGAATCTACTTTTTAGGTAACAGTTCTTTTTAATTATAGAAGTGACAATTCTGAGTGACTCAAACCTGTGTCATGTTGCACACAGGCAGAGGCAATTAAGGTGAGACCAAAGCAAAAATATACATTTTCATTTTACAACCAGTTTACCCAATCACTTTTCTTCAAAGAATGCAGAAAGTAAGAAAGATCCAAATCTGGTACACATACCGTGGCTTTGTTTGCTTGCTTGTTTGTTTGTTTGCTTGCTTCCTTGTTTGTTTGCTTTCAGATTTTTTTTTAAAATGTCAGGGTTATTCAGTGTCATGGCTTTCCAAATGTGATACAGAATGATCAGCATGGTCCTTCATATCACTGCAGGTATTCTTGGAGTAACAAACTGCTCTTCACAAGCAAAGCAGGCAAAATCAGGTTGAATGGTAGCAATGGTAACTTATCAGAAGCAATTAAAATTTCAGCTATCTGGGTTAATTTAACACAGAAGCATGATGAGACACAGAAGCATTGTGAGACACAGAAGCATTGTGAGACACAGAAGCATTGTGAGACATGGAAGCACTGTATCCTAGAGACAAACAACCTTTACTAAAAGGATTTTTGTTGCAAGTTTCTAACAAATTTTTTGCTTAAAAGATCAAGATAATCCCTTTCTTTGTCTCTAGAAGCCACTGAAATAAAAGATGATTCTCAGTGCAACTCAATTTAAATCTATTTGCATTGATGATTTTGTATGAAATTACACTGCCAGCAGGTATGACTTGAAGGATATCAAGGAGATAAAAACAAATGAGAAGAGTATCCTTACTGCTCTCTGGTTGGTGTCCACCAACAGCCATCTGCCATTCTGCTTCTCAATGCATGCATGTCTGAAAGCAGATAGATTCAAAACAAGATTTGGCAGCAAATTCCAAATTTTTAAAATCATTCCACAAGGATGGAGCTTCCTCATTGCTATTTTACTGTCTGGCCAAAAAGCATTCCTTCTTGCTGAGGACTTTGCAGCAAAAGGGTGGAACTAAGCTGGTGAAGGGACAGAGATGCTGAGAAGCTGTACCAAGTCCATAGTGCAACTTTCCCTCTTGTATTTGTTCAGATAGGATGACTCTGAATAAAGTCTTGCTGCAGAACATGCCTAAACTTGACTGTCACCAGTAGCTTTAAAGACTGACACCTCAAAGAGATGAATAGAATACATCAAACTGACTGTCTCAGATAATCTGCATCATTATCATATCACATGACTGTGTCCTGTAAAGGGTGACATATTCCCTGGGAAAGCAGAAGCAATTGCTTCTTTTTCAATATGTCTTGTATGCAATGCTAAGGCACTCTTCACAGAGCTGCTTGATGGCTGTTTCTTGTGTGGGTTATAGAAATAAATAGTAAGCTGCAGATGAAAGCCTACTCTTCCTACAGTGCTCAGGAAAAGTGTCACTTCTATCTCATGAATAATGTGACTTGCCCGAATTATATCTTTCAGCACAGTTGTGCAAATAATCTTGGTTTGGAGGGGAAAAAACAACCACATACTCGGTCTTTTATTTTTTTCTTTCAAAGGCAAGGGAAAATTTGTAATGCAATATCCCTTCCCATCCATTTTCAAACTCTGATCTTACTCTATTGGTCAGGGACAAGCCTTGTGTTCTAAGAAGTTGCAGAATATTTGCTGTTTGGTTTTTTACACTGCAAGCATCATGTAAAATTAAGCGGCAAGAAAAATTCCACATTTCTTCCAGGTAGATTGGCACTAATATTAATTAAAAAATGAAGGCTTTTAAAGCCAGAAAAGATTGATTGTCTCAGGTTTAGTAGAGGAAAGTGCTACTGCAATAAAAAAATATTTGACATAGGTCATGTGAAGTGGATATTTTATTGCTAGGGAGCAGGAGGGCACTCACACCTTTGGAATACAGACAGTGTGCTTTACTAGGAAGTTGTGCTGAGCCATATTCTTCCAGAAACTCTTCATGACCCGCTAATTGATCCCAAACCACAATTTTGGAACTAGACTGTAGCAATAACCATTCCTTGCTATACACATATTCCTAATATAAAGAAAATCAATCAAGCTTTTAAGATAGGTCAGGATTAATCCATTCCAGCTATGGTTTGGAGGTACAATTCAAGTCCAACAAAGAGGAAGAACTCCTCTATCAACATCACAGATTTCTTGCTGAAACCCTCTGTACTCCTACCCTGCCCTGATATTAAGAGGATTCATGCTACTGCATCCTGCAAGACTTTTCATTTACTGAGTTCAAGTGAAGCTTTTTAAGCTGCTGAAAGTGTGTATCCCTCTCTGAGGAAAGGCAGGATTCACTGTGCACATGGAGCTGGTACCATGATGTTCAGAGAGGGAAGAACTGCCACAATCACACACACCTTTTGTTTAAGACTTCCCCAGGAAACCAGCCAGGAAATTTACCAAAGGCAATTTATTCAGAGACAGACAAATGCCTATTAATATCCACTGCATTTGAAGGCGAGCCACTGATTTGTAGGAGATCATCAGGACCAAGTTCAGCTTTCCTGGTAAGATTCAATGGGTGATGATGCCACTGCTTATAATGGTCTTCATCAAATCAAAAATCTAAATTCAATAGGAAGTACAATGTTTATACATAAAGTAGACACCCTTAACTTCTATTCTATTGATTTTCAATGTGAATATAGACCATAGTTTGTGTAGCTGAGAGCCAGGAGACACAATCTTATCTCTCCAAGTGGAGCCATACAGTATGACCTGTATGGTCAGGGATGTGCCACATTATCTTGCCTAGTTCAGAAATATCATGGCCAGCTATTGAAATCTAAGTAAATGTGATTCAAATGAAAAATGAAGCTTTTCATATTGTGGTGGTTCTGGATTTTTTTTTACTTCTTGGTGAAAATACAACCTTATAATCAATGCTTTCCTAAAGCTAAGGAGAACACGATCAAATATATCAATTACCACTTTTGCTACTAGTATTTCTTGTATTACTTATCTTAAAAACTCTGAAAAATAAAGTGGGAAAGCTAAAAGGGCAAAAGGCAGAAAGAATCAAGTTATCTATCACAATAGACAAGACAAATAAATACTATTATTTAAGCTATGACTGATTTGGGCTCAAACTTTGCAGCAATACAAAAAGCAGTAAAGGACATCAGGAAAGATGCAGCTTTCTACTTTGAGATCATGCAATGAGACATCAATAATGGATGTAATGCAGTTAGTGCCTGTGATAACTTTAAAATAATTACTAAAATGCATCATTACATTGAATATTTAATACAAAAAGTATGATAAGCTAAAGAATATGCCATATAATCTGCAACAAATATTACACTTGCCTGGTTGATCACTGAAGACAAAAAAAATCACAAAAATGTATATAACCTTACATCCTGAACAAAAAAATTTAAAATGTTTTATGAGGGAAGCTAAATAGCCAAGTACAAGCATTTAACCATAGAGTAAAAGTGGCAGAAGATGAGTAGATTTGAAAAAACAGGAGAATGCAATTTCACGGATGGAGCTACTGACAGATCAAGAGGAGAATCTTCATTGCCTAGAGAAGGACTCCTAAATCCCCCCCTAAACTGAGATGCTTTAGTAATTTATTCACTGAGGAATTATTTTCTGAGAGGCAGAAACAGTATATTCTAAACTAAGAGTTCTAGCACCTTACAAACAAGACCAACGTGTTCAGGGTGGGAATCCAGAGTTCTGACCATTGCTTTCACCATGGGATCAGCATTCTCAGCAGCAGAATCACCCCTAGATATGCAGTAAATACTCAGTATGTACTCTGAGTAAGGATTCTATAGTACATCTACACTAATAGGTCTGACTGCAAAAATGTGCCCCCTTTCCTCCCTGCCTTGTTTCACCTCTCCCATCCTTGGAGTGCACTGGACCTCAGGGCTGGAAGCTGTGACAGGGCAGGGCAGGGTTCCTCCTCCAGGGTTAGTGACCACGCTGGCACCTCATCCTGCTCTGCAGGTGGCTGCAAAGAGGCACAATCCCTTGTAGGCAGCAACTACAGCTTTCCTGGACATGTGCATGTTTTTAGTGCTGCAGTTGGAGGGAAAGAAGCAGCTGCTCCTGGGTGACAGCTCTGCAGCCTGGAAACAACGCCAGGCTCTGGGCAGCTGCACAAACACTGCAATGAAACCGAGCTGGGTGGGCACTTCCCAAGTGTCTGGGATGTGATTCACCTCTCTCAGAGCTTCTCTAGCTCTTCCTACTTACATAGAGCAAGGAGTAAAGCTGCTGTGATTCTTGGTGCAGTTGAAAAACACATGTGGTGTAACTTTACAGAAATATGATCAGTCACAAGAAACATTCGTAGAGAAGGAATCTTCATTGTATTCAGTGGATGAACCCCCTTGGCTAGGATTGCACATTAAGCATCTATATTTGTTTATTGCTATTTGTTGCTACTCCACTTTGTAATTTACGTCTTCTGCTGCTCATGTTGTACTGAAGTTGAATTTCCATGTTCCAGGTTTGTAGGTGCTTTTTGTCCAGAGGCACATGGTTAAAAGGTGACAGTACTCCACCACAGGGGCTTCCACTGAACACACAAGTCAATCTCATGGCTAAAAATCTTCAGAAGCTGTATGTAAAATGGATTGCTATCCCTAAAAATAATTATTTTTTATATGTGTGTGTGTATTTTAAGACTGTATTCTAATGACATTCCATAGAAAAATTACAGGAAAACCTCAAAATATGAAAGTCCTCCTTTAAAAATAAGAAACCTTAGAATGGAATGCCTGGAGTGGTAAGCTTTCACATTCTGGTGTGCCTTTGGTTTCTCTAAGCTCTCTTTCAAGTCTTGACCAAATGTTCTTCCCCACCATAAACTGATAAATGTTTCCTGAATAAGCTGTCATTGAAACAGATACGTCTTGGCACAAATTTCTATGACTAAGCACTTTCTAATGAAAAAAAGTGTCAATCACAATTCTCAGTAAGTTTCATACAAATAATCATTGAAATTAGACAAGAAGTAAATGGACTTGGCATATTAAATCAGCATTGTTTCCAAGCACAAAGCATGGAAAACAGAAGCTCCTAGAGTGGTTTTAAAGTGAAAGTGTAATTGAATTGCATATATATTAATCCAAGCACTATTTTTCTTGCTTTTAATCCACTGGAACTGGCACAAGCAGTTTTATATGCACAAGCAGTTCTGCCCAAGTAACCAACCTTAAAATGCCTTTGTATTTAAATAGAGTGACATCTGACATTTCTGTGTCCATGTGTTATCAGACCTTTGTTTACCCTCTGGAAAGTGCCAGCATAAGGGGAGAATAAGGTAAAGTGAGAATTTGCCTGCTGGTTCGAGGACAGCTGGAACTCTGATTTACTATGAAAGTTCAGGATGTCCCAATTAAATCAGGACACTTGACAGATATGAAGATTTAAATGTCCCCCCAAAGATTTGGTCTAATGTGATTAAGCTGGCTGGTTTTGCTAATGATAGACACATTCCAAATTGCAGAAAAATGGTAAGTAGATATAATGGGGTTTTACTGTTGTGTACTTACAAGAATATGCCCTAAAAAAGGCTTCTATTCCCTGCTTCCATTTTTTATTGAATGACAATTATTTTTAACTTCTGGCACCTAAAATATAATCCTCCTTGAGACACATGATGCTCTCAGCTCTTGGGAACACCATGGTGTTTTATTTTTACCCCTATACTCCCTGCTATCTTTTCTTTTTTAAACTTTACTTGTTCATTTTTAGATTGCAATGTCTTTATGAAATGTCTATGACTTGCTCTTCATGTGAAGCACACTGTTTATACAGTGAGTACTAACTGACCACAAGTTGTGAAGAAAATGTACTGCACTCTGCAGTATAATGCTGCACAAGTGTGCAGTGCAGCTGGAGTTTTGAACAGGTAAAAAAAATCATTAAGCTCTAAATATCTCAATAGCATAGAAGTTGCTCTCAGCTGGAATTATTGGTGAATTATTGGTGTAAGCAGATACAACTTTATTGCTTAACTTCCACAAAGACAAATATTCTCCAAGAATTGAAAGGGCAAATAAAGGAAAATGTGTGTTCTGCACTGTGGAAACAGCCTAAAAAGGAATGAATGAAAAGAAAATCCACTTACAAGCTCATAATCTTTAAATTTCTGTAATTGTCTAATGTTATTTAAATGCCACACACACACACATTTTGAGTCAGTGATAAGTCACCATTCATCATGAATTGTCTTTCTTTAGCATGATTGCCTCCTTCTCTCCCCACCATGACAGATTGTATTTAATTGAACAGTTGCTGGTTTAGAACTGTCATTAAAAATGCATATATTCAAAGAGTCTTAGTACAGCGTATTGCCCTTTCAGTTCATTTTTTCCTTTTATGTAGCAGTAAATATCCCTTTGTGTTCTGGTTCTAATTTATTTGGAAATAATGTGCTTCTTACTAAGCACAAAGAATTTTTTTAAAGGATCAATTAAGCTGGTTAAGTTGCTTACTAATGTATTTTTTACTGACCTAGTGTCTTTCAGTCCTTGTACCATTGAACTCCAGGGTCTTTGTTGAGACGATACACTTAGAGGAAAAACTTGGATCTAGTTCTTACTTTTTTCCCAGGTGGTTGTAAAAGAAAACTCATGCTATGAAAATAATGCTGGCCTTACAAGAGAGAGAAATCTTGCACTTTAACCAACCAACACAGATCCTGACTCTAGGTAAACAGAGGAGAGAAATCTACCTCACAGGACTTTTGCCAGAAGGAAGATCTAGGGTGCTTAACCCATATCTATACACACATCCTTAAACCATGTCCCCACTGTGACTGACTGAAGAAAATGTTTTTAGCTACCCTCTCTCAGTTTATACAGTCTGAGTTGCCCTTTAAACATAACCACATAGAAAGTCAAGAGAGCAGACTGGTCATACAGATGTTTCCAACAACATGTATATCCACACATCCCTACTAACCTGGGGTGGAACCAGCAGGAAGTTACTATTAAACATTATTGCCTACCCTGCAGCACTCACTACTTAAATATTTTTAATTTCTTCTTCCTCTTTTATTTGTTAGAGGGATGGATCTAGGTACACAAGAAGCTAAAATTAGAATAGCTAATTCTATAAAATCTAATCACTGTGAAATATCATCATCCTGGAAGCAATGGGCTAGACCCATGGCTGCTGTGAGCTGTAAAGCTTCATTAGCACAAATGGAGCTGCGATAAATCCAGAGATACTGAGGATCTGGCCCATTGTTTGCTGATGATAAAATCTCACCAATGCCTGTGATTTTTATATGATATGTGTGGAGATTGCTCTGAAAGTTTCATAGACTATGAAAGAAAAGAATATTTATCACCAGTAACAAATCTACTGCTTCGAGAAGTCTGATGTTGCTCATTCTTCAACTGTCTCAATGAGGTTTTACCTTATTTTTGAGATTTTTTTTCAGTAATGCTGTTATATATAGAGAAAATAAAATTAACACTTCATTACTATTCATCCTATGGCACTGGAGACAAACTTGAAAAAACATACATTACTTACGATCAGCAACCTAACATCATTTGAAATGAATTAAAGCCAATAAAATAAAAAAGTATCACTAAGTTATTCACCAAGCATTCATCCAATAAATAATCCAGCAAAATAGCTGGATGAAACATAATAGTACGTTAATTAGGTAGACCTAGACCCCATCACAATTAAGATGAAAATTAGAAACAAAAATAGAGGAGTAAGATAAAGAAAAATTTCTTTACACTAGAATTTCTCAAAACTCTTGAGTTATCGACAGTGGGAACAGAGTATCAGAAAGATCCATGATGGCTGATAAAATTTCCATGAGAGATGCTTTTTTGTAAATGTAGTTAGTTTTATTGCCATGGGTAAATTCTAGGATGATTTTTCAGACAAACACAAAATAGTGCCAGCCAGCTCTCTGGCAAGCCAAGCTTTTATGTGCCTGCAGAGAGCTATGGTAGAAAGATAACACATATAGGCAGAGACCACCATCTCAGTGTCAAAACTGTTAAAATTTTTGCCAAGGATTGTATCACATATGTGTACCCATGAAATATTAAATTGAAGTTGAAAGTGCCTGTTTCTCAGTTGACAAGTAGATATATAACGTGTGTCTTTATTTAGATTTTACATGGATACATAATGAAACACATGCACCCATCTTTCCTAAACTGATGTAAAAACCTTATGCATCAATGAGAATTAGAACCCAGTCCGTTGTGCTCACAGAATGAGGAATTGGAATGACAAATGACAAAATGACAAAACCCCCCAAAAAACAGAAAAGGAAGAAGCAGCTCAAAGGCCTACACCTGGAAACACAATTGTAGTGTAACAACAGAACCACTGAGGGTGCCAGTGATTAGTTAAGCAGTTGTAATGACAGGCTAACGTGGGCTCTGTAAGTATAATTATTGGTCAAGGACAGATTATTGTAAAAATGGAAATAAAAGACAATTTTAGAGTCCTTTGCAATGAGCCTTCACAAAACCAATATTAGTCATACGTGCTATATAAGCAAATTTTGTACAAAGCCTATTAACCTCTTTATTTGAAAACAAGAACTTTGTTATTGTTGAATACAGCAGCTAATCCTTTGCAGCAGATAACTTTCAGCAAGTATGAGTGGAATGAGTTACACTTGCAATGCCCCATGTTCTTCCACAATTGAAAGACTAAATATTTAATTTGCGAAAGTTAGGAAGCTTTTGGTATAGGAAAATTTGAGGCATCATCTGAGGACATAATAAATGCTTGCAATAGATCCATCTTTCCATTTACTTCTTTTCTTGACCAGTTCAGCCCTACAGGTAAAAACACATTGCTTTTTTGGTCAGCAAATTTCAGCTTCTGTTGAGGCACTAAAAGTTTATAATCAGCTTTAAATTTTCCTCATGATTGTATGGTTGCTAAGAGCAGCTGTCTTTTTATTTAAAAATGTATCAAAGCTGAATTGATAGACAAGGTGGCTGAACCATCCTTTCAATCAGTTAAGATGAATATATTTCTCTGAGATGCTTAAATACAGCATTATACATACCACAGGGACAAATATGTGTTTTTATAATTAGGACCACACAAATTGATGCAACAGTAATTCCTGATTCATGGCAAGACCGATGAAGCTAATTAGGTATAAATAGTACAATAAATTAGGAACAAACAAGTATGACAATGTAGCCAGAAAAACCCTTCAAAATTAAATTCTTGTTAAAAAAAGATTGCAAAACAGGTTTTGAGGAAGTAAAACAGGGCAGCAGATCCTCCATTCTAGAGTTGAGGCTTAAGTTAAGATCTGTTCTATGGCAAAACCTCATTTGCAACATTTTCATCCAAAAGCAGCACTGATTTTTGGTCTTTACCCAAGAAAGGTGAGATACTGAGGGAGGCTTAACCTTGTGTTCAGCCCCAGCCAGACATCACTACTAAACTGTAGCCTCAACAAGGGACAGGACATTAGAAGAATCTATTATCTTTCTCTGTTCAAAGAACAGAAAGCTTCTTATTACAGATAATACATTTAATTTTGAAAACAGATCTATTTTCCTTACATGTAATTGAGTTCTGTTACAGAACACAAAACAAGGAGGGTTCGCTGTCATCTGCAATGAAAAGAGGTTGACATCAAAGGACACAGACTCAAGTTCCCTTTTATTTTCAAGGGCATAAGTTTCTTCATGAAAGGTTTCCAGAACACAAGAACCTCTCCTTTTTGCGTTCACACAGGCTAAATACTGTTTCCACTGAATTAAGGTACAAGCTGAACCTAACACAGAATTTTTCCCTCTCCAAGCAGAAGTTTCAGTGAGCACCAGCTGCAGTCAGGTCTCCCATCATTTAACTCCTCCTTGCTTGGCTTTTTCTGCTCTCACTTTGGTATTGAATAAGACTTTGGTTGTTTCCACCCTGTGTAAAGAGGCAGCAGAGCTTGGCCTGAACTGTGTGACCTTCCTCCAAATCCTGGGGGAAGAAAGGCAGGCTGCTGGCATCATGCAGGTTGGGTTTTGCTGTGAGAATGGCTGTTGAAGAGGAATGGCTGATTCAGCACTATTTGAAAATAATTTTGGAGTGTCCTTAGTAGGATGTTACTGGTGAGCTAACAGAAGGATGGTGATGTTGGAGCATAAACACAATCTTTTCACAAGACAGGAACCATCCAATTAGAATATAAGTCACTAGTGCAGGGACTATCAGTTTGTATATGACCAACATTACTGAAGAACTGGTTTATAAGATGCCAAGATTAAATCAATAATAATAATAAGAAGAAGAAGAAGAAGAATAAAAGACCTGTTTTTAAGGGTTGGAAACAAATATGAAAATTCTATATATATGTGTCAAGCACACAAGTGCTATGATACACATTAAGCTTCAAAACAATATTATATTTGATGAACTTAGTCCACAAAAGGAGAAAAATGGCTTTTGTAAAACCTGGGAGTTCAGATCACGGCAGAAAATGCTTTAAAGACATAAGCAGATTGTCTAATTTCTGCATCTACATATTACTATGTCCTTTATCATTCCTGTATCTCAGCAACCATATGTGCTCCAATGGACACAGGATTTCAGCTCCCTGTGTTCTGGAAGCTCTCTCCATTTATACTCACACTATATCATTGCCACCTGCTGAGCTTTCCACTATAACTTTTTTAGAAACATGAGGTGAATATAGCTCCTGATGAAACTTTTCCTCTTCCTCTCACTCATAAAAAAGTGACAGCTGGGTGGGTGAATTCACTTGGCTGCTTTAGATATCAGTGAGGTGCTGCTCAAGCTATCTATATCAAGACCCCTAGGTTCCTATATATCCATGAGGATAACTGGAGTTTTCCTGAAGAACATCCAAGCATTTAAGTTAGGCAGTAGATAGAATACTCATCATGTGTTAAAAGTGTAGACCTGAAAATCACCAGTGCCTTTCTTTCCTTGTAAAAAAACTCTAATGTTTATCTTGTGCTATCTGCATTTCGCAGTGGGAAAGCACAGAGTCTTCCATAAAACTACCATACACAAAAAGTATACGTTGTTGTATATTTTATCTCCTTGTAACTGTACATTTTAAGAAACCCTTACTGAAGTTGGACATTATTTAAATAACAAAAAATCTAAACCTTCCAAAACAGAGAGAGGTAATTGGTATCACCTTGTACTATTCATAAAAGGAGTTTCTGGAGAGGAAGTATAATCATGGTAATTTTCTTACTGCCTGCTGAAAGAATGCTCACTGTTGAAATTAACTCTTGAAATAAGCCTACAGTAATGTTTACAGCTGCTTTACTAAAAATATGAGAAATGTGGAACATGTGATCCTGTCTGCAGCTCCTGTCAAAATCACAATGCAAGACAGTTCTGCGGCAGATAACATTGATTAATGTTCCTCTATAGCAACGACACCGTACATTTATGGACAGACTGGTGAACCTTTGCCAAAGCTCACTAAAAGCAGCTGCAAGGCAGGACTGACTTTTAACCTCCCCCATTTAATGCAGGAACTTCTTGGCATAAAAACCATGCTAGTAGCATACAACCTGCAGGGTTACCACTACAAAAACAGATTTGGCCAGCAGGACATCTCTATTTCCTGAATAAACTCTTGACAGATTACATGAAAGTCAAGTTATTCAGGCATATCTGGAAACTGGAAGAAGAAACCAAAAGGCATTAATTCTGAGGATATTCTGAAAAAGACGCCCACATTTTTGCTTAATTTTTGATGTGACAATCTCCATTTTCATAGGTTAATGAGTAACATTTGATATGAGAAGTAAACAACTACACAGGTGTTTCCACTGGTGGAAGCTGTGTGTATGAATCCTTATTTCTGTGAACAAATTGATCTCTGAACAGTGGAGTGGAGCTTTTGCTTTCCACAGAAATATATTGTTAAGGTGCAGGAGAATTGTTCTTGCTTTCTGTAAAGTCATCTATGGTTAAAGCCAAAAGTAGCTTGTCTGTGAGTCGCAAAAGGATATTGGAGGAGAACAATGGTATTTTCCTTCTCTTTGGGGACAGGAAACCAGGGAATTCCTTAATAAGGGATGCTAATTAAGGAAAGATGCTTTTTACTACTCAGAAGGCTATATTCATGTCAAATTCCATTTTCTGAATTCAGAGAGATATTATTAGTGTCATTTTCTGGAACAAATGATGCTGTAAATAATTCCAGCAAGTGCACTTAATATAGATTTGTTTGCTAAGTGGCGGTGTCTCCCGCCAGGGTTAAAGGTAGAATAAAATGTTGTTTATCCCACAGGGAAAAGAAATGACAAGATTTCTTGCTTCCTCTCTTGTTTCTGTCTCTGAGCCATTGTGATCCCAGGTCAGAAGGTCTATCACATGCTAAAGGAGGGAATTCTTGCAAAGCCCTTTGTTTCTGCAGGGCAGTATCAGTGGCCCATTGTGCCTTTCATTAATGCCCCATCTCTTTGCTTCTTCTTCTGTTTCTTTTAAACAAGCCCCTGCTTACTTCTGGAAAAAGTTGTTCTGTGCTCAGCTGTGTAATTCTGGATCGCAGCCTTCCCAATAACCAAAAATGTTTAAGCAGCTGGAGTGGCACGTTAGAGCTAGAAAAAAATTATATACTTCTGAGTAAAGAAAAGAGTTGTATAAGACATATTATTTTTCATTCAACTGAAAGCTCCCAGAATCCTTTAGGACCCAGTCCCACATCCACTCATACCTTTGATATTTCATTCCAGGAAAGCCAACAGAAGCATCCCCAGGCAGGCACCTGTGAGCACCTGCACATACAGGGCCTTATTCCATCAATGTGGTGGAAGATAAAAAAGAGATGGAGACAGTTTTGCTGCCTCAGCTACTGGCTGTAAAACAAAATCAAAAACCAAACAGCTGCTCACTGGTTTAACTATGTGAATTACTCTCCTAAAGGATCCAGAAGATCTTTATTGGTCCAGAATCATATCAGAACCCATGCGCTTTTGAAAAAAAAAAACCCAACGAAACTTGTTGTGGTGCCTCTGGGCGTGGCTTGCAACCGAGCCCGGCCCTGCCGGGCTGGGACCGGAGGTTCCTTTCCCCCACCCGCGCGGTGCCGGTTCCTTTTCCCCCCGGCGCGGTGTTGGTCCTTTTCCCACCCCCGCGCGGCAGCTGGAGTGGTGCAGCCCGGCTGGCAGGGGCCATCCCGGCCCAGGTCGGCAGGGGCTGTCCCCGCCCAGGGAACAGCTCATTGGTTCCCATGCTGGCTGCGGGCAGTCGGCTCACTGGCCGGTGCCCCTGTCAATCATTGTGGTCCTCCACAGTGATTGGCTCTCCCGACTGCCCTCCCCTCGCCTCCGTTTTATAACACGCCCTGAGTGCCATTTTGGCTGTCTTCTCCGCACCATGTTCCAGGAATAAACCTGCGGGCAATAAGCGGAAAAGCACCCTTTCTCGTCTCTTTATTTTCCTGCATAAATTAAACCGCTGTGCGTGAGCTAAGCCAAGATCTGCAGGAGTTCTGATGCTTGGCTCACCTCTGATCGGAGACTAGATAAGGCCTGAGTCGTGTTATCTAGGGCAAACTGGACCGACGCAAAAGACTCCGAGTTACTCACACTTTCTACGCGCGACAAAAACTCCTCTGTTTTCAAATCTGAATGCTGCTAGCAATTATTTCAATGCAGGAATGTTCACTAATGGCTCATCTTTATACTGTTTGCAGGCAAATGAAATTAATATTGGTTACAGAATTAGGTTTGCCCTTTCTGTTACGTGGTAGAAATCATGACCTGCTTCTTCCAACACACATTGTTGCAGATTTCAAATCACAGTGTCCAAACTCTTCATTTTTGGCCAAGAAGAAACTAGGCTTGCAGTATTGAGATGAGAGTGCTTACATGGGTAAAATTTCCTAAAACTGTTCGAATTTAAAGTCATGCTAACATGCTTTCAGATCCAAAATGTTTATTCCCTTGAGAATGAAAAAAAAAATGTTCAAAGCAGTTAATCTGCTTCTGAAAACTGCTACTTTTCTCCTGAGAACTGGCCTGATAAATCACATCTGCAAGTAGAAATAAGCAATCAACTTTCAGACAGTGACTCTGGTAGAATCTTCCCCCTCAACAGGCCCATTTTCATCAAATACCCTTTTATGAGGTAACCCCTACATAGAAACTGTAAATGCATTTTTTACATGGAATATGTGTATGAACATTTGAATAACTTTAACTTGAAAAGTCAGTTTGATTACATGTAAATTATTATGAGACACACAAAATTGCATCTAGCTCTCTACCTCTGATTTATCTACCCATCTGTTTTAGTTTCAAATTATTTGTCTTGAGAGCACTAGAACATCTCCTGAAACATGCAAGATTAATCAGTTCTGCACTGGACTTATGTAAATGCATTAGTGTGAGAATGTGGGTTGTGTTGTTGACTTCACTGAATCTACTCAGTTGTCTGAAACTTAGCCTGAATAAACCAACTGCAGAGGTTTTATTTGTCTTCCCAGCTTCCCCATTGACCAAACGAATTAATTGTCTTCTTTTCCTTCTATACTTTATCTAAGTTTCCTCTTTTCTATCTCTTGTTTTTTCTCCTTAGTATAAGTATTTGCCTTCTTAGAAGTTTTTATGCACCATAACAAATTCTAACAGAGGACTTTGTCTTAGGTAGATTTTTAGTGCACCGTGGGGGTCTCAGCTATAGCCAGTGCTCATCAATGCATCAATACTATTATTACATAAACACATTCAACAACATCATCCATAGCAATTTTGGCAGACTATTAATAGTGTTAAACACTCTGATATATCCAGGTCAAAAAGGTTGTTTTCTTAAAGTCAGCTTAAGAAAGTGTATTTTCATTTTCACTCTAATGAGGAATTCAGCAGTGTACAAATGAGGTTAGAAAAAAATGTGAAGAAGGTGCTTATCAGAAGTTAAATAGGTATGGATTGAAAAAATCTGAATGTTTTTCCACTCTTCAACTGAAAGGACATTGCACTTACATGCAATTATATAAAGAAGCATCTTTTCCCAGTGCCACAATAGGAGAATGTCTTTCCTCAAGGAAGAGCTAGAAGTATGCTCCTATGACTAGAATGGCAATTGACACAGAATTAAGGGCATTACCATGATTTGGAATCATTCCCACTCTTCCATTATCAATAGGATTTAACTTCTGGGATTTTGTTTTTTCCTAATCTGATGGCACTGCCGTTCAAAATAAACCTTCTATACAAATTACAACTGGAAACGACAAGTAGCGCTGTTTGGCTGGGCACACAAACCTCAACCAATTGTTTTCAGTTTGATTCACACTGGGTGTGCCTTATTCTCCCTTAAAAAAAAAAAATGCCCATTTTCAAAAGGAAAGGAGCTGTGAATAATCCACTTTTTATATAAGCATTGGTAGTAAGCAGAGCAGAATAAAGATGCCTTCATTTCACTAACAATTATGAAAAGATCATATCAGACAATGACCTTTAGAAATGCTTCAGTGACCACTGTGTCAAGCTGTAAGTCCTAAGTGGGAATTCTTCAGATAAGCTTTGACTTTGCTTTCACTTATATGCCTAATTTTGCCCCATTCATTATAACATGATTTTTACTGATGACTTTAAGAAGGAATGAACAGAGCCCTGATGTGGAATAGGTTCAAAGAAGTTAATAGACATCTATATGTACAATGGAGAACTGGGTTTAGCTGTGTATTTTTGCTTCGTGGTTTCTTGATTTTCCAAGGACATCCTTTAGCATTTGATGTTGGTGCCAATTAGAGAGAAGGTGGAGGTAGAATTTATAGCACTGCCATCAACAAAACTCTTACTAAAGCAAATGAGAAATACGTGCATGAATTTGGCTGAGTATCAGTATGGCAGAAAAGAGCCAACTGACTGGTTCTTTTCAGTTTGGAGATGGACTAATAATCTTAAAAAAAACAGTGGAAAAGAAATGTCTCTTTTTAGGGCTTAAAAATAGTTTGTATGTGAACTTTTTATAACAACATTCCGCATAAGATTCAACAATACAAATCCGTAACATTCTCCTGCCATTCAAGGTCATGTTAACCTTCTTGAAGAAGAAGCCAAGAACTCCTTAAGTTAATCATCCTCTACATTGAAGCTGGTGCTTATTTGATTCTGAGGTTTTGTTCAAGACGGAACAAGCATGTGAAAAATTGGTGAAATGCAAGATTTCATTTACACAAGGTCAAAGTGACCCAGATTTCAAGTGAGGTCCAAAGTATTATCGGTCCTTCATACAAGAAAAGTTTTGTGCACAGCTCATTTAATATTTAAGAGGTTTGCATAAGAGTATGTAAAAGAGCATTTTCTTCTTGCTCTGCCAAGAAAGGTCAAATAACTGTTAATACTAGATAAACCTTGTGTGAGTTCTAGTCCACAGAGTAACTTGGATTATGCCTCCTATTCTCAATACACAACAGTTTATTCAAGGAGGAAATCTATAGGAAGGGGCTACATCTACCACAGATCCAAACTGTTCAGCTCTGTGAGCTCTGGTTGTGCCTGCTGAGGTTTTGGGCCCATTGTTTGCTAAGTCAAGTAGTGTAAAGAAAATAGACAATTTATATTGACTGTGAGACCGATAAAAAGCTTGTGAGTATTCAGTTTTGTCTGTGATGGAGCTCGAAACTACAGGCAGTTTTATTAAAAGGGAGTCACATTTTGAGTTGAATGACTTTATGACAATATAGGAAGAAATCTATGTTGTTGTGGTGTTAATATCACACTGACTCAAACCCAACAACAGCATATGCATTGGTGAAAATGTTACTGGCTTGAAAATTAATGATTAATTTTATATTAAGTTTGGGAGCATGAGAACAGTGCAGTCAATAGCTGTAGCAAACAGCATGATTTCTATACCATGTTTAATTACACGAGTTCTTTAACATTATTACATTTTTTAAAAAGCACATTAAACCTCTTTTATAAATATTTTATCAGTTACATAATGGACTGCGTTGTTACTTGCAGTAGGACTATTTTCTTCATATTTTCCCTCTGTCCTACCTGTCGACATGCCAACAGACAACTCAGGGGCACAGACATTGAAGACACACAGCTGGTGAGACGAGCAGTGGTAACTGAGACGAACTGGTAATTGTGACAGGCAGAATCAGATTTGAGGTGATCTTTTTGTAAGGAGTGTTACACTACATTGAAGTAGTTACTCACTCTTAGTGAGCAACTTCTAAAAGTTTGTCAGCTACTACAACTGAAAGGGGAACACAAAAGTTGTGACAAGTGGTGATATTTTTCCTTTAAGTATTTCCAGAAGTTAGAGAGAGGGAGTTGAGAAATCTTCAAATGTAGAGGTCTCCTAGAACATTTTGGTTATCTGCTGACTTTGCTTGTGCTGAAGGTCAGAAAGTTTGCAATTCCAGTTCAGAGGAAGGGTTGTATCATACCTTGAAGATAGATTCCTCTCCAGGGAGGCAGGGTCCTGGCCCAGCTTCTGGCACACTAAGCTCAACCCTTTCCACCAGTTAATGCAAGGACAGAAGAGGCTCTGCTGCAGCCCATTGCCAATCTAGCACTGCTTTGGCAAGGCCAGAAGCAGCCCTTGTGCTCAGGGAGAGTCCAGGCTCAGCAGTGGTACCTACCTCTTCATGAGCTTTGACTTCATGAGCTTTGACTCACAGTAGCCTGCAGACAGGCCAGGAATTCTGAATCATTTGTCTGTAAATCCAGGGCATGTCTTACAGCCACAAGCCATTGCATTATTTATAAACGGCACACTGCTCTTTTCTTTTTAAATACAACCTGTCCTAGTCTGAACACCTCTTTAAACTGAATATTGTTTTATGCACCTTGATTGTGTGTGGAAATATACAGCTTCAAGGTAAAAGGAGAGGAGTTGAATTATTATCCTGAAGGCTGTTTGTACACTTCCATGATCCACCCACTCATCTTACCTTGAGGGTGATGTGAATTGCATGGGCTGGTCAAGAACAGAGCAAAGCAGTCAAGTGCTGACTGACAAGGTTGCCCCTCCTAAGTGCTGGCTCTGAGCTCTGATCTCTGAGCACTATTGATACTTGGCAGTGAAGCAGAACTGCTGACGTTCCTGCCAGGCTCCACACAGCACCCTGAACATCCCCACTGCATTCACAAATTGGAGCCAGAGTTCAAGGAAGAAAACTTAAAGCAGGAATTTTCATCTTAAATGAAAGATGGTTTTGCTCTGGCTTCTATTCAGTACCATACTCAAGCATGCACCTAGCTTTAAACATTAAAACAGTATTGTGTACTGGAAGGCTAGAAGTCAGCTGTGTGATTGAACTTAGCATGCTGAAGGCCTGTATCAAGAGAGAAACATCTAAAGCACTTCTCTTTATTAAAAATATATTTCTACCAAGAGCTGATATGTTCCAGATATGACAGCAGACATTTCTTAAAAGTTACCTCATGGTCTCAACCTTCCTAATGACACTGTAAACCATTGGTTATCAAACCAGATTTAGTGTGTGCATATAGAAAACTCCATTACAAACATAACTATCACAACTGGCCTGGCCAGTCTTACTTTACGATAGAAGAAAAACAAATATGTATTCATGTGTATCTACACATCTGCATGCACTTAATTTATTAAAAACAAGCGGCAAGTTCCTGACGCTTGGAAAATAATTACCTTCCCATGTATTTCAGCAGGGTAGGCTTTCTCACATTTCTCATCAGCAGTTTGATCTCTTACCTGATTTCCCTCTGAATGTGGTTTAAATTCTACTCAGTTCTTTTTTCTACCTACTTCTTGTTTTAGAAAAGTGAAACCATAATTAATTAACTGTGATTATAAAAAGAAAAACTGTACATTTACAAAGACATGGGTTTTTACCTTCACTACTGGTAATGTGTCCTTAAAAGTTTTAAAAACACATTAGAATATTAGCTATAAATAAAACAGTTCTTTTTCATGAATCCTCAGAGGTACACTTGAAACTTAAAGCAAAAATAAAATAATCTACAAAAGTAATTTTGTAATAATTAGACCTGATTAAAAAAAAAAAACCAACAAACTGAAAAGAAAGAGAAGGGAAAATATTCAAAAAGTGAGTGTTAAAAATGTTGTTGCTCTTAGAACTTGCTTGTGAGAGTAATAACATTGCATGGCCCAAGCCACAGATGACCACGTGGTGGGCATGTCTCTGTGAGGATTCTCATCATTGACCTATGGTGCTGCTGGTGATCTATAAGTGGGAAAATCAGAGTTGGAGGAACCAAAGACTGTAAATTCAAGGCAATGCTTTAGAAGAAATTGAGTGGGATGGTCTCTTAACAGCCTAGTTCACAGGTTAGAGAGATCTTTGTGTGGATTTTCCTGCTTTTTCACAGAATGCTTCTCCCAACAACATGAGATGTATGTGTAGTAGGAGTGGATGGCTGAGTCAAGTTCACTGCAAGTGGGTTAATAAAGAAACAAAAATATTATACCTGGGTGGGTGGGTACAGTGGAACAGTAAATCAGCATTGGAAGGATTTTCCTGTAAAGAGGATGCTGTCAAAGGGTTGATCAGAACTGGAAAGTCATCCTCTCTCTCTACACTGGCTCACAAAGGCAAAATACAATCCAGTCTTATGTGGGAGACCTCTATATATAATCTGTGTGGCATGCAGGTGGATATCTGGCAAAAATGCTGAAAAGCCCTATACCGGCAAATCCTTAGACCTTTTGAAAGCTCTAGACTAGACCTGGGTGAGAGATGACCCTCTGCTCCCTCAACCCTCTGAAGTCACATAGTGACTCCAGTGTAGACAAATCACCACTCTTGGCTGCTAAATTAATTGAGACCAAAATTGAAGAAGAGGGACCCACACTTCACCCAGTCCACATGCATGAAAATTCTGAAGGGTGGGAGGAGGGGGAGGCTTCCTGATCTGCCAACTAGACCACTCTGCTAACACTTTCAAACAACACACCTTCAAATCTTTGTCTAGACATGGCCTTATGCAAGTGAGAGATAAGAATCAACCCCTGAATGGGTGTTTTGTTATATAACCACCCATGAGGCACAGGGAGTTAAACATTTGCAGTAGTTTGTAGCATTCCTAAAGCATTATGTTTGCAGCAAAGTGGATTATCTTGTCTCATTTTTCTCTGATGAACAATCAACTTCAATCTTGACACATTAATTTATTATGCTTGGGTTAGACAAACTAAGCCATAATAAGCTGCAGTTAAAAACCTCCCTTTGTGTTTGTGGAGGGAAAACTCAGCTCTTAGATTGCCTGACAGGGCTATGAAAATGAAATCAGGCGTCTGTATCCTTGTCTAGCTCAGGTTGGATGTCTATATACCAAAGATGTGATTTTTTTTTTTTTTTTTTTTTTTTTTTTTTTTTTTTTTTTTTTTAAAATAGGTTTTGCTAGATATTTGATTGCTTTGTTGGAACCATTCCACAGTATCTGACTGAGCTGGCCTCCAGATGTATCTCCTCTGGGGCATTATGTTCTGTTTCACATTATCAGCTGCATGCTCCAAAGGTTAGGTTGTGAGAGCTTGGGTGGGGCTTTTAACTCCTTCTCCCATCCCAGTGTGCCTGTTCTCCTGTGGTTGATTCTGCCCAACAGTGAAAGAAATGCAGGACAAACTCATCTTGATTTAATAATCGCAGGCATGATTTATGTGCAATGGTGTCACTTCATTGAACATTGATTTGATAGATAATGGAAAGCATGTGCCTGGCTTATTTGGAAAGTTTATCTGACACTACAGATTCTTGAAGGAATGTGCAGAAACTTCTAAATATATGGAACAAGTTCACCTGGTGTAAATCAGATGTCTGAATTGACAAGAGGCGTAATGGGTAAGGCAGTAATTAGTATGCATAACAATTTCAAGGTGAGTAAAGTAATACAGTTCCAGTGCCTGGAGTGTCATTGATTTACACCAGCTGAGGATATGGCCCATAGAACTGACAAGAAATGGCTATGCCTACTAATTACTGAAGCTACTAATGTATTTCAGCTGATACAAACTGGTTTTATGTCACTGGAAAATTACAGAAGTGCTAGCTTTTGCAGATCAGACACCTACAAGTTTGTGCAGTTTTTTCAGTTAAGTGGTCAGAGAGAGGCTCCGTTTTGTGTTGTGACTGTTCCTGTTAACATTAAACCCTGCCTGATACACTGTTCAGACTTCTCACTAGCTTGGGCATCATCCCTACTGTTTGCACTGTCTTCTTCCCAGATTGAGGCAGGATGAAAAGCTGATTTTTTGGTTAGCCTTCTGGCATAGTGTGATGATGCATTTAGGATGTTTTTGATGCTGTTACAATTTTAGGTGGTCACTCAGGAAGAAGCAGCTGGCGAGTACAGAAAACTTCCATACTTGGCATTTGCTGTGGTTTATAAGTAGCAAGAGCTGAAAACGTGTGCGAAGTACTTTAAGCTCAATGGGCTCGGATAGTTTCTAATTTACGTAGAGGGTGTTGAGGGTTATATTGCATGCCATGTTTTGTCCTGTCAGATTTATGTCTCAGATCACTTCAGTTACAGATATGTCTTTCCAAGGATTCAAATCACTGAAGGTAAAAGCCCTCACAAACATGAGGACACCAAAGTCCTTCACAGCATGGCCATAGGGTGAGCAAGCATTATTTCCCAGCTTCTGTTTTATTCAATTCAAGGCCTGTGAATGTTTTGAAATGCAAGAGGTTTTTTTTTTTTATTGCTGGATCAAGTTTCTTTGGAACATCATTGGTAACTGTTGGCCTAACTGGCAGTGGGATTTGACCATGTAAGAACATTTAGAAGGATTTTTAAGACCGAGGTCTCTGCCCTGGCTTTATTCTTCTGCCACTGACACAATAACAGTGGAACTCCCTGGAAATGTTCAGGCTCTAACTCAGACATTTTTCATATATTGGCATGCTCAGCATATACAATATTGTGGGAAATAACCGTGACAGGAAGTTCCCTTTGTAGAGTTTTGAGCTGGAAGGCAAACAAGTGAGCCCAACACTATTCATGCTCACAGAGTAACTTTTATTTACATAGTCAATAACCCTGGAAAATAGATGGTTACAGAAACATGTGGGTAACTCCTTCACCCTCCATTCCCAGTTCAGTGCTAGTGCAGGAAAGCCACAGCAACTCTAAAGCTTAATGTAGTTCATGTGGTAAGAATTAGACAGGAAAATTCTCCTTAAAGAAATAGAGTTACAAATCTAACAGTTGCTATTCTCAAGGCTAAAAATCCTGTCCACAAGCTAAGAACACCAGAAAAAATATACCTCTATGGAGCTTCTTGTGACCTGTGATAGAAAAGTATAAATGAAGAGATGAGCTAATGAGGTTGTGATATTTTTTTGCTTTCACAGTCTAAACCAAAACCTAATTTTGATCGTGACAAGTATCTTTGTGCTAATATCTCTTTTTCTTCCAATTTACAGGCTCTGTTGTGTTATAATGTTAATCCATTTTGACAATGCAGACAGGATATCTTCATAAAAAACAGACCTTAACATGACTTTCTATTGACCTTTACCACATAGCCAGGTTATTTTCATCATTTACCTTGATTATCCTCACTTCAGCTGTGAAGGGCCACAGTACTTTTAAAAAAAAAGGCAACTAAAACTAAATTGGTCAATTAAAAAAATCATCTCAGAATTAAGATGCTTCTTGATCAGATGTTTTGAGTCTTAAATTACTAAGTTGGTTGCAGTTTACTTGTCTTAATATTGTTCAATACTGCTGTGCATGCTTTTACTAACACAACTGCTAATAAATCATTATGAAAGAAGGAAAATCATTTTTTGGTATTAAGCCAGATTGCTTTTTTTATCCATTCCTCTTTCTTCCTTGGAGTTATTTAACTACAGGGTTGGCTCTGGCAACATTTAAATACCTTAACTTTAAATAACAGATCATGTCCAAGGTATTGCGCTTGTTCATGAGATCTCTTACGTTTTCCTTATTCTTACATAGAAAATAAATACATCAAGCTTGATTCTTCATTGTCTACACTATGAGTCGTCGTTATGCCCATGCAAGAAAAACACAACAGGTGAGGGGAAAAAATCTGATGTGGTAACACAATGGATTTATTTTGAACTCATCACAATAATTACACAAGGCAATGAGTGATGAAGAATCCAGCTCATTACTCCTAAGAAGCAGCTATCTTTTAGCTAGTACTGCATACCAGAGATATAAAGGCTCTGGTTTATTACAGTGATTATTATTAGTCCAGTTGCCAATCCAAAGATCATATTTGATTGTCCTCTGTGCAGCAGAATAGTAATCTATTTCCTTTCTTACTTCTTCCTCTGTGCTTGTATAGACAGGTACATTAATCTGTTCTGCCAAGAGCCATCTTTTTATCTATGCAGAACTAAAATGATTCTTCCCTCTTATCCACATTTGCCTGTATGCAGAGGATAAACCAAAAATGTTTCTTCGCCCCATTTTTTTTGTCAGTTCTCTGCTTGGAGGGTGATCAGATCATCTTTAATTGCATACTGAGCAACAAACAGCTGACATTTGAGTTTGAGTGACTAAGAACTTCATTTTGTTGACAATATTAATATGCTCTTCTGTTTTATGTCTATGAATTTTTAGGAGTTTAATCACATTAACACTTAGTGAGCACTCCCAGGAATACCTCACTCTGGCAACATTTAGTATTTGCCATTCACCAGATAACACCAAGTTAAATTTCTTCACATGAAAGATCCTGTATGTATCACATCCCAGTGTATCCTGGGAAGGAAAGTAGCAGTGCAAATATACACAGTCCTTGGGGGAGAGGTTTCAAAAGGCAGGATGATCCAACCAAACAGCTTGCTGGCAAGAAAAAAGTGCAGGCCCACTCATCCCCTTCCCTTTCCTCAGGCACTGCTCTTATCTCCTGTCAAGCAGACTAAGCACAGTAAAATGGCCAAATGAATCATCTTCTGAGGGCCTAGTGACCTCATGGGAGGAATTTCACCATCATATTTTTCAAAGGCAGGATCAAGCCTGTAGGGGCACTCAGAATTAATTTATCTGTGGGAGGATGAACCTAAACTTTTATGATCCTCAGCTTGGCTGGAGGGATAAGTTTTCATGCAAAATTTTCATTAAGTTGGAGGCTGCGTAAAATTTTCTTTTGACCGTGTTTGGCTGTTGGATTCATTTTTGAGAGTTACCTTGGGCTGTAACTAAAAGGGAGATAAATGAATGAAGAAGATATCATCTGCTTGTCAGTCCAGGAGTCAGCATGATAAGAAGATGCAAGGTGTGACCCAAGCGCATTTTTGGGTGACACGTTAAAGCAAAGTTCTGCCCACTTTGCTCATTAAAGATCCCACTGCAGTAATTCTGTCTGTAAATTGTGTTAACTCTGATGACCTGGATAGATGCCAAGCATAAAAATTGCATTCTCCCATCTTTGTTTCAAATGGACACTATAGTCTTTATTTCCTCTCCAAAACAGCTCTCTCATTCTAGGCTGCTAAATCCTTCCTGTGTTTCACCACAAAGTTTCAGCACTGTAGTAGATTAAACAATCATTAGATGGTTTCTGCAGCAGCTTTTAAAGCAAGGGAGTATTTCACAAGATGAAAGGCACTATAAAAATGTAAACTACTAATACTTTTGGGCCTGCTCACTGAAATACGAAATTTGGCCAGTGGCAAAAAGTAATCAGCTGAGAGAATGTTGAGTGGTTCCATTAACCATTGGTGTGCAACATTTCTCCCAGCATGTTTAGTGTCATGAATGCATAAATTTGACCTAAAAATCAGATCTTTATGTACATCGTGGTACTGGCTCGGCTTTTGTTTTTAGGTCAGAGTCTCATCAGAGGTATGCTGCAAGCAGTTCTGCAGGAGAAACACTTGTGTTAAGAAAGTAAAAAAAACCATAGTAGTTGGGCTTTTCGTACATGTTTGGTTGCCTGAGCAGGGTAAATGCAGGAGAGTAATTTCATAAAGGGCACATACAAGCCATCTCAGTTAAAATAATGTTCTCCCCTGTCTGATGTCAACACTGGCTGTTTAGACAGAGAACATAAGAGAAGGGCACACCTGTAAGTAGTATTTCCTCAGGTAGTATCTCCCCCGATTCTCCATCTACAGGGCTGTACAAAAAGAAACGATGCCACAGAATTGTGGTGTGAAGAAATGATATACAGATGTTGCTGATGCTGAAAATGCAATTTGCATAATATGGTTATGTATGCATGATAGTTCCAACTATATATATGATCAAAGCATCCATTGTAAATGATAATGCAAATTAATTTTAGGCTCATTATTATTAATTGAACCTGAATAGAAATCAGATTCAGTAAAAACAGAATAAAGAAACAAACTGAAACTATGTAGGGAAACAGTCATTAATGTGATTATTCTCTCTCACTTGTGGTTAGGCACACGCTCCTTCTGCCTGTGTTTTTCCTTCTGCCTTCTCTGGTATGATTTCAGATACAAATTCTCCTTTATTCTGCAGTTCATGCTCTTGGTTTCTCTTTTGATGTTCATGTCATTCTCTCAGCACACTTTCTTAAATGTATTATTAAGGTCTGCATGGTCTAATAGGTTGCCATTACCCTACGCTTTATTCATTCCTTTTCCAAATTAAATCAAATTTGGGCTTGAATAATGTTGATAGGGACATTTGCGTAAGCTAAGTTTGTTACTACAGTAATGGGGTTGTTTTTGTGAATTAATGGGTCATTTGTTTTTAAAAACAGAACACCAGCATGTTCCTGATGTTCCTGCCCCTTCTAATAACTCTTTAATGGTGATCTTTTGTCCTGTTGTAATGGTTTCTTGTTTCTGCAGTGCCTGGAGATAGGAGAAGGATAAAACTCTGGGATCAAGCCATTATCCAGCACTGAAGTTCCTGTCCTAAAGTGGGTTTAAAAATCATTTAATCATGTAATGTAATTAAATCCTGATTTTCACTAAATATACTTAAATCTGGTGAGACTATATTTCTTTCTGTTTTTCCTAGACAGTACTAGAGTGTGATCTTCAGTGACTACAAAATTATTTAGCATTGATAACTCTCAAATGTAAGAGGTTCATGGTTAGTTTCCTTAGAATTAAGGCCACCATTAGGATATGAACATCTTTTATTTCTCTGTGAATATTTGAACTTCATCATAAACCAGCTTTCAGCATAGGATAATGCATTGGGAAAGACTGCATGCAGTTGTAGAGGCAAAATAATATTAAATTTCTTCCTAAATTGAGGAAGCTAAAGAGGACAGATAAAGTTTGTGATGTCATTCCTAGGAACATTCCTGTATGCCTCGCCTTAGAAAGATCTTAACAACTTCATTCTGGCATTTTAAAGGAAATTCCATTTAAAGTAATAATGAGTCTTAATAATTTCCTTACTGGTATTGTTATTTTCCTTATTACAGACCTTGTGGTTTATTTACATCTGGCACGGTAAGAAATGTTAATGAAATGGCTTTTTAAAAATATTTTATACTATATTGATACTTATAATTGCAGTGACAGTGCACAGAGCTTATCTTTATATCACAGGATGTATTAGTTAATACCCAATCACTTTCCTAAAATCATTTTGGAAAATGTGTTAAAGCAGTTGCATTTATATCACAGTGGCCACTTCTGAGCCAACATGGCCAATATAAATATAATACATTATATATGTATGATGTGTGCATAAATATAGATAGATAGATACATATATAGACATATATATACATGTATAATATATATACACTAATCTAACACTGCCTGTATCACGTAGGGAACAAAGTAGAGTCACAACTGAAAGGCTAAAGGGAGGTATTTTTGTCCCTGCCACTTGATGGCTACTCACATTTTTACGCTGATGTGTTTGAGATGTTCTCAGCCTGTCTCCTTCAAGGGAAATACAAGGAGACAAGGAAAAGCTGAAACTCTTTTCCCATTGTCAAACACAAAAGCAGTCTGCTTGAGAAGTCCTGGTTACCAAATATATCTGCAGAATATGCAGACACTAACAACTGTAGAGCATGCCCAAAAGTTTGGCTTTTTCACCTTTATTCATGATAAATGACATTTTACTTCATGTGCACTCACTGAAGCCAGAAGGGCTGAAAGCAGAGTATGCAGATATTGGGTTTGAATCCTGGACCAGAATCTCTCACTCTTTCCAAATTTTACATTTTTTGGTAACGCTGGTCACTGTTTTAACCGCTCTAAAACTGGATGTTGCAGGTGTCCTGTATTGACAGCTGCAATTTTACTGTTGCTGTGCAGCACGGGATGTCCAGTCTTATTATGTTTCAAGACACAGGAGATGCAACTCAATATCTGAATGCATAACAAGGAAGGAGCCTTTTAAAGTTCAAGGTAAGTGCCATGATTTTTAAGTTGTTGGAGAAGAAAGCATTTAATGGCTCCTTTACTTAATTTTGAAACTTGCTTGTCATTTATAATGTTTCCTACAGAATTCAAGAAGACTGTGGACATCAGCACACATGATATATAAAGATCAATTACAGACTTTCATACTTACACACTGCTGGCTTCCCACTCCCCAAAAGCCTACAGTGAGGAGGTTCACAAATGGGAAATGAAGAACAGCCAGCCACTTGGATCCTTATTGTAAAGACTGACTGAAGAGAAGACAGCAAGCAAAACAGAAGGTGATGCATACACAACCTTTGAATCAGAATAGCTGGGTAACTACACAAATGATAAACAAAATAAAAACTTGTAGAGAAATATGCGTGTGTTCACTGCACTCAAAATTAGTCTGTTACATTGTTTCCCGAGGCCATAATTTGTGCAAGATGTTCTGCAAGTTTCAAAATCTGACTAAATGTTCATGTGGACAACAGGAAACTCCCAAGGTATAAACCCAGAATTCCTAAAAGTCCTGTTGGAGAGGTTATACCTTCTAACATTGTAAAGCATAAGGCAATTCCTGGTCATCAAGAACAAGGAGAATATTTTTCCCAAGAATATATGTTTATTCCTTCCTTAATTCCTTACACTTTCTCTACAGGTCTGCTCACTGATGGTATAATGATAGAAGTCAAGAACTACTGTTCATGCCTGATCCAATATGGTGATTCCTACAGTTTCAATGAAGATGGATATTCAATAAATAAGTAAGTCTTCTTATGATGTGCAAAAGGAGGAAAGGGACAAAGCACTACAGGACGGGTCAGAAAGTCCCTATGAGATCTATTCTAGATTATCTGCTGTATTTTCTATTTTCACATGGCTTACTCTTGCAGATTTTGACTTGCCTGATGCCTTTCAGTTTCATGGGATTTTTTCCAGAGATTGACAATAGGTGTTTTGCCTTGGATGGCAAGCATGACAAACTGTAAAGTCATGGCCTAGATATTCTGGTTATGTGCTCATATCCTGGTATGATCTCATTTTAAGGAATGTGATTGTGATTTTCAGCATTCCATTCCAAGCTGAAATCAGGATTTGGCTATATCTGCCATATACCATGTAAAACACTGTCTCTCCCTGAATTTCAGCTCGTATCAATAAATCTTCATAGCCAATGCTGGGAAGTGTCACCAATTACTGTGGCTGTTTACAGAGCACAAGAACTGAATATTTAATTTTACCAGCCTCTAAGGACAGCAAAGCTGAATTTGAACTCTAGTTGAAGTTTTGCTGATTACTCCTGACCTTTCTGGGACAAAGACACGAAGGTCACTGGAGTAATGACTTTTTTCACATTCTGCTTGTCTTTGTCATTCCCCTAATAATGTGGAGGACTAGAAACAAGAGCTGGGTGGTGTTTTTTTCCCCCTGCCTGGAAATCTATTTAGATTAGTCACCAGGTTTTCCAGTCTACGGTCATTGAAAGTCATTTGGTTTATAGCTGAAATTCTCCATTGGAACTTCATCTTGTAATCAAAACTTAAAACCCATGCAAGGTTTTGTATCTCCTCTGAAAGCGTAGGCTGTTGTGATTAACTTCAGAATGTTAAATGGACTGTCTGTGTAATGATGGGTAATTTTGGGGGGCTTAAATTGCACTATGAGAAGACCTGTCTTTAATAATACTGGGCTATATTATAAAGAACAGTATTCTAGGCTTCTCCTAAATGCTAATTCCATTACACATTAACATTTCCTTTGCTGTAAAATGGCTAAATGCAAGCCAGCAAGATGTAAAAATCTTGCAAAGTGCATTTTCACTTACAGACTGTTCCTGAGAGTGAGCCGTTTCCTGAAAATGTCCCTTAAATAAGCATCCACTTGCAGTGGTCATCATCATACAGTCAGCATCTGCTAATAGTGTTCTACAGCCTCAGCTGCTGGCAAACACAGAGTATTTGTTGTAATCTACAGAGCGGTGGAAATGGGTGTATAATTTTTACACTGTTTTATTTTTTTAACTATTCTTGGCCCTAAATTTGAAACATCAGTCACACAGTGTGGATGTACTCCTAGGGGCTGTTCACGAAGTCTGGTGTCCTGTATATTCTTTGATTCTGTAAGACTACTGGTGAGAATCTGAAAGCACTTTTTTGTTGTTGTTGTTGTTGTTTGATTGATTATTTTAATGCCTCCTTGGTCCGTGTGTAACTCAAATACAAATATTTACATTTACAGGTATGTGTGTGTGTATATATAAATAATTAAGACTGGAGAGTCCTTGAAGGAATAAATCCAACTCTGCCATGATATAGTTATGGAAGTTAGTATTTTGTTTTGTTAGGTGAAAAAAGTTTTTAGGCCAACATCTCCTGATGTACAAGCTGACCTTTGATTTCTTCATTTTGATTACACTTTAGGATCCCAGCTTCAGAGACTAACTCACGGATAGCTTTAGCATTCTCCATCTCCCTGTTTTCCCCAGTTGCTGGCTCCCTTCCTGTGTTTCCATTTGACCTCCACTTGGATACAAGCAGGAGGTTATCTTGCATAGGGATTGGTGTCAGACACTGCCCCGTGCAGTGCCAGCCTGATGAGTATCTCCAGTTGGATGTCACCCCACGGGCCCCCAGCATCACCACCACAACCTGTGATGTCACCTCATGGATTGTTCCAGCAGGCATTATTGTCACTCTTACTGGCAAGCCAGGTATTTCCAGTACATCTCTGTAGGCAGATGGTGCATCCCCAGCTTGGCTCCATTCCTGAAGGAGTCTGAATCACCCTTTGGGCACACCTTCTTGATTCCTCTCTGGGCTTGCTGGAGCTGACATCACCCAGCTCTTAAGCTCTTCTCCAGAACCACTAACCTCTAATGCCAGATTACTTTTCTCCTTTATCTTCTTTAGCCACTCGACAAACAGAGCTCCTTTTAACTGATTACTTTTATATATTCACTTTACACAGATTAAAAAAGTTCCCTGGATTTCAAAATATTTCACTCAATAGATTCCAGCTCAGCAAGTCCAGCAGCTTCCCAGAGGTTGCAGACACCCCACACATGAATGCACCTCTACTCTCCATGATTCTTTATATGCTGGGATCCAAATTATGCTGAGGTTGCTTCATATCTCTGATGGAAAGATGATGGAAAACTGCTATAACTGAATGTCTGGAAGAAACCCAGGCACATAAGGAATCAATACCACCACAGCTATCTCTGTTTTTCAGTTGTCATCAGCCAAACTAGACCCTGACTACTTTGGAGAACAAAAGGCAGCGAAGTTGTCAAAGAATTCAAATTCATTCCATGAGTCAGACACATCGCAGGAATCTGGGCCTACATTTCTAAAGGAGGTTACTTTGCTGAAGCCAGGCTGACTTTTCCAGCTAGCTTCATCTCTCCACAGCACAGATCTCAGAAGAAAAAGAATCAATTTAACTCACATTAAAAGAGCACTTTTAGCTCTATCTACCCCATCAGCCTCCTGCCTCTCTCAGGCTGGCAACCAAATACCAGCATGTTAGAGAATGCATTTATTTTTTGATGAAGTACAGGACTTAAAAAGCTAAGCTGGATCCAGGGTCCATGACAGACAGCAAGGTCTTTTGCCGACAGAAACATGCAGCTGCAGAAAGGACCTGCTTACAATGAATTGCAGGAAGGCTATGGTTTGTGATATTTTACTTTTTATTAGGCCATGTATTCTCCTGGATGTGTGTGGATACTACCCTGGCTCCAGGGTTCATGTCTCCAGTAACAGCATAGGTAGCTGTGTGCTCCCTTCTAGCACACGATTTAGTTGATGTTCCTGAACCTAATGAATTTTGGCGGCAGGAATGACAATAGCAGACAATTTTTTGTCTCCAGTTGCTAAATTTTGCTAGAGTTAAAATAAACCTGTCTGCTTGACTAGTCTCATGTGCAACAAAATAAAAATAAGCCTTCACAAAGAATCATTTTCAAGCGCCATTTTACTTTTTGTCTTAGGCTCACAAATGTCTTTCATGTTTTCTGATATGTCAGCTATCATAATGCAAAATAAATAACCAAGTGAAACACAGAGACATATTCTCTGGGTGGCTTGCGATATAGAACAAAAGACCCTTCTGTTGCTTCCTTTACCTCCTTCCTAGTCCTCTTTTTTTTTTTTTTTTTTCCAAGGCTTGCAATAGATGCTTCTTTGTTGCATGTGCATGAAACACTAATGTTATTTTGCTACTGTACCATTTTGCAGCATTTTGGAGTCCAGCCACAGCTCAGGACCCTCAGTGAGTTAGACATTGAGCAGACAGAACAAAGTCAGCCCTGGCTCTGAAGACAGCCCATCCCACACTGCACCTCCCATGGCCACAGGAGACTCACATTGTAAATGTTGATGCATTCAACACATCTGCCACGCATGCAGATCATGGAGACAGTGACATTGCCTGAGACATTGGGGGGTTTGCAACAATCCCTATTGGTTGCTAAATACATCATTCAAATGTAACTACTTTAAAAAAAAAAACTTAAAGCTGGTGTTTGCCAAAAGAGAGCCACATGAATTCAGCTTTAGAGGTACATATGAGTGGAGCGGGACTTGTTAGGTCAAGTATCTAAAAATCTCACAGTCATGTAGGAACTCACAGCCTTAATTTCGGAAGTGAATTGGAATTTACTTTCAAGGAACAAAGAACTTAAGACATTTTTGCAAGGAGGGTAGGTTCCCATTTCAGTTTTCAAAATATTAGGCCTTCTGTTTAAAAAACACCTCCTACATACAGACCCATTCCTGACACTCCAGAACAGACAGAGAACAGCAATAACTCTCTGCTGATTAGCCCAGCACAGTGCCTTCCCACTAACAATAGCCACATCAGAGCTTCAGAGACAAAAAATCCCTGTTATGCTGCTGCAACAGGACCTTTTTTCTTTTGTCAGTAAATGATTCACAACCAAATTTTACTGGAGCCAAATTAAAACCAAAATCCTGGCCTGCCTGGTTCCTATCTCTAGCATTGTAGCTTAACTTTACATTGAAGCTATCAAATTAAACTTCAAAAAGGCATAGGACCAGTGACCTACCATTTAGCATCAGCTAGCATTTTTTTCCATAAAAGCAAATCTGTTTCTGCTAGAAATAGCTATAGGCATTTGACTCATTAAATTTTTGTTTGAATGGATTTTTTTTAATCAAAATAAAATGTTATTTCTAAGTTACCCCCCGCCTCCGTGTCCCCCAAAAATCTATTAAAGCTCTTCCTAAAAACAAAGCACACTTTCTATCTTTTAGAGCAGGGATCATAACTAAAGGTTGTTATTTTCTTTTTCTATGAAGCTATTTGAGCAATTAAATATATTCAGAAAAGATTTTTTTTCTCCTAGGAAACTAGTAATTGTGTCCCTCAAAATAACAATAACAACAGAGTGGAGTAATTCATTTTATATAGGTAAATAAAATTGTTCTCTGCCTTACAATTCTTTTCTTCTGACCTATAGTTTTTTGTTAATAGATATGGCTCTGTAAGGGAAAAATGTGTTGACAGTGGCTTCAAAACAGTTTCAAACAATGAATGATCCAGCATCCTTTCTTAAAATTCCTCATAGAAATCTCTAACTTCCCAGACTGTAACCTTCCAAGATCTGATCCTGAAGCTGGTCACCATGCCCGGCTGATTCTGGGTTTGCACTCACTGCTGGACAGTGCCCCCTGTTCTGTAGGTGATGCTGTCCAGGGAGATTCCTGGCACCCGTACAACACCCTCAATTTGCTGCATGCTCTATTTTTCCAAATTGTCTGCTGGTTCATTAAAACACAGTGAAAAATTCTATACTTTCAAAAAGTCAATGGGGGCAGCTGCAGGGACATGATTTATCTTGGACAGAATAAGACCATTGGGACCCAGACCCATATCTAGACTTTTAACAAGTAAAAAATCAAAAAGGTTTTGATGATTTCTTGCAGCTGAGGGACTTCCTGTACATTTTTGAAGGGCCTCAAACTACTCTTACTAAATACCTGCCACACCGACAGACACAGGTTGTGCTCTGCACAGCAGGATCAATAGGTGTTTTCCCACCAATTGGAACATTCCATGTATGATAAAAATTGCAGATGCAGAGAATCCTGCTGCATGGGAAGTATATCATGTAGGCCATAGCCTTTAGCTGGGAAAAATTTGGCTTAACTCCCTTGATTGAATAAATTGCATAAACTGAATAAAGTGCAATTACACCAGCTGTGTATCTGGCCCTAGAAGTTGATTTATCGTTTGGTCCCTTATCCTAGGTCAAAACTGTCATATATGTATCTCATTGAACTTGCAGAACAGCTTACATGGAAAAAGAAAATATATTTGAAAAAAAATAATTAAAGTTTGTAAGAAAGCTGCAAGATCATTCTTAGCTATTTTTAGAGTGCTCATGACAAATTTCTGATATGCTAACCACCTGTGAAGGCAGTGCTAGCTCCTTCCACTGAGAAAGGCTCCCACTCAGTCTCTCTCTTTACAGCCAAAGTTTTCAAGGACATGGCTTGTTGCTTAATTCATTTGATCCTATTGGCTAGCTGTCAACAAAAGTGTCAATCCTGTATTTGTAACGTCATAAACTTCCAAGTATGATGCTGTAAACTGAGGACCATGACTTTGACTTAAGGGCAGGAGCAGATGGCCGGGGCACACACTTACGAGCTTGTTTTCAGGAAACAAGACCTTGCAATCATAACACTAAAAAGTTACTTCATTGGAAAAGAAGGCGAGAAATCATTTTGCTGAAGTGCCCCTACTGTTTCTTCAAACCTTCCTGAAAAAAAGCCATAATTGATTTCTAAGATCTGTACAAGACTGCATATTTATTGCACTGAATGAAATATAGATTGCGTGAATTCTGCCGGTGTGACATTCAACCCACTCGAATATTATGAGTTTGACAGTTTGACTCTAACTCAGTTTATTTCCCACTTGAGAGGCTGGAAAGGAACAGATGGGGATGTGAGAATGACCAGGGAGGGGAAGAGCATGCAGCAGCTTGTGCTGCTGGGTCCTGGTGTGAGCGCACCTCCCTGCAGCCACTCAGAGGTTGTGACCGCCACTGAGAAGTGGTTTTCCACTTATTAAAGCTGCAGAAGCACATGCAGCTCCTCAAGCAGGCGTTAGGCAGCCCCAGAAGGTAAGACAAGGTCTGCTGAGTATGGGCTGTGCCAAATTTAGCACTGGAAGAGAAAAGGTGATAGAGGTCAGCTTCACAGGTCTTGTAGGACAGTGGCTGTCTCAAGTGATCATCACTGCCATTGGGCATACCCCTACATTAGTGCTGAGTTAATAGATAACTGGTAGCTGCATCATCACAATATTTACCTCACTTGTTTGAACATTTTTTTCCTCCCAGTTGATAGCATCTCTCTTTTTTAAATGTTTTGTGTGTTTTCAGGTCTTTTGTCTACTTACCACATTTTATGTCCTTATTACATATACTGCTTAGTCATATATTTACTGAAAATTAATGAAGAAGAACGCTTGGCACGTTTCAGAGTCAAAATACTTTGCAAACATTAACTAATTAATAATGTATCCCTTATTTTCAGCCATGCTAGCATGCTTGAATGCCGAGTGAAATTCTGCTAAATCATTGTCTCCCTGCATGTCCCCTGCTCTTTTGCTAACCCATTACATGGTTCAAGAGTCTGATTATTGAGTTTGGTTATAGACAGCAAATCCAATTCTAACTTTTGATAAGCACACAGTTTCCGAAATGCTGCTATAATCCAGACCAGGCTTCTAAACAGAGCTCAGTGTGACACACAGCATGTGTGAGTGCATGAGGTATGATCTTAAAATAAGCTGAATGTGTTCTACCTGACAAAATATAACCACCGTTTTCAGAAGGTCTGGCCCCAGACGGCAGAGGCTTTGCCTAGGAATCAAAGAGGGTTTACTATTTTGTTGTATATTCCAGAGGAGACCCTGAACTGAGAGCACTCCGTATGCCAACAGGGATACTGCGGTAGCGCCAGCCCTGCTTTCTGCAGCAGCTCGGGCCAGGGCCATGCATTTAACTCCTTGCCAGCCAAGAAGGCTCTGACTGTTGCTCTCCAGATAGAAAACCAAGACACGAATCTTACAATTAACATCACCTATGCCCATGCTTTATAGAACTTTGTAACCAGTTTAGTTCAAAGGTGTTTGTTTTCACGGCAGAGTTTACAGAGGCTGCACCTTTATTTATCCCAGGACACCCTTATAAATGGTTGAGTGAAAGGCTCAGTTACTGCAATCCCCTCATAGCAGGAGTTTGCCATAACTCAGCTGGTTCACGAGGCTTGCTCACAGATCCAACAGCTTGAGCGCTATTGCTCCCACCTTGCTTTCCCTGATTTTTGCCAGCATTTGTATCACATTCCCTTTTCTGTTCACCATCCCCCTGCTGCCTTAGCATTATGCAAACTGTCGTCTTGAAAGAGGCACAGGGCGTTGCAGAAGCACTTTTGGAAAATATTCCTTCGTGAAACTTCGAACAGACAAAGTGATGTGCAAGTCCAGATGCCTCTTCAAGGGTGTTCATATTTTGAAGGGGAAGGAGGAATTTTGGGGCTTAAGGTTTTGTTTTTGTTTTAAAAATATGGGGAGAGTGCTCTGGGTCTAGACAATGTATGATAGATCAAGAGCACTGAACACTCATTCAGGTACTACAGACAGATGAGATTACTTCCAAAGATTTACTTCCTAGAACGAGTGATGCCCTTCTAGGATGTACTATCCACTTACCAGAAAGAACAAAAGGCACTGTATGTACATATTTGTGGGCAACATTGCTGAGGAAGGAACAACTAGTCTCTCTCTCCATGAGAGGCTTATCTGAATTCAGTACACCAGTTCTTCTGAGTCTGCAATGTTTGCAGCTCAGTAACAAATTTTCCTGTACATTTTCCACCTCACTTGAGTGTTCCAAAGCCTAATATGAGAGCAAGCACTGTGCTTTTTCTGGTCTGCAGAAACCAGTATGCCCCACTTTTCACTTTCCTTAGAAATGAAAATTCTTTTCTTCAGAGAGTGTTCTGTAAAAACACAATGAATCCTCAAGCCTTCTATTTTATAACATGCTGTACTCCCAAGGTCAATCGATTAATATTCTATATTAATCATTAAACTTCTGATTAACGCTTGCCATCCCTGAACCCTTATAGAACTTGTACAGAACAGTGGCTGTATTTCTTGCGTTCTTTGTTCTTCAGGTTATATGGAATGGTTAGGGGTGAGCCTGGCACCACTAGAATCTAAGTAACAAAACAGAAGAGATTTTTCAGATAATTTAAGAGAACTGCAATGGCATCTAGGCTCTGATACAGAATCAGCAGCTCTTCTGTGTCATGCAGAAATTAAACCACCTGCCTAAGAACTTATTGCTTCTAGGACTCCCAGACTAGTCCTTATAAATAGCAAACTTGTAAATAGTTTGACAGCCTTCAGGGACTGCTGACCTTGAAGTCCCTTTCTATGAGTACATCCAAGATTGTGGAAGCAATCCATGTTAAGCAACACCTATATTTATAAAACTTATAGAAATGCATAATGTAGCAGACCTGGCTTGGAAGCAGCTACTGTTTTGACTGTTTTGCTGTTCCATGGTTGTAATACAGGGATGAAGGAAAATCCAGCCATTAGTTCATCCTTGCCCTTAAGGAATATCACTCCTGTGATTAGCTTAATGCTTTTTGTTTGTAATCCGTTCAACCCCCCAGGCCTCCTAATCCAGTTCTCACTCCCATGCTACATGTAAAAATAGGCAGAATAACCCATAGTGAAGCCATTTTTCAGCATTATGCCCAGACCCAGCTTTTGGATCTCTTTGTCCCAGATCTTTGGAGCTGTTTGTCTGCCCTAAATGTCAAAGAAGCAGACTCCCATGAACACTCCTGTCTTTGGGGATTCCCAGCTGCCACTCAGACATCTGCAGGCGAGAAGGGAGGAATGATTCAGAAAAAAGGCTTGCAACTGAGGTGTGTTTCCTTGCTTTAAAGAGAACATAACACAAAGCAACTCCTTGGGTTTTTTTGACAAGGGCCAAGAACTGGATCAGAGACCAGCAAAGCCCTATTTCAGAGCTCACGCTGACATCTTTGCCTCTTTCCAATTTACATTGGGTATTTCTCAGTTACTGATTTAAAAAAGACCCACAAGAAAATACAACCCCACATTTCCACCCCAACTGTTAATTCTGATTCTTGACATATTTTAGGGATTCCTCTTTACCTTAAATATTATTATCAAGGCACTGGTGTCAACTGGAATGTTTCCATTCAATAAAACTGTTGATTTGTAGTTGCAAAGAATCTAGTGATTTCTTTAATGGTTGCTGTTTTATGGGAAGTACTTCATTTGTCTGTTTTGTCCACTGAGCACTGAATTGCTCTGGTGAGATACTTGATACTATTTCTTCAGGCTAGCTTTGCAAATGTAGCTTAATGGGAAAATGTGTAACATTATTATTAATTTAAAATAGAAATTATATATGTTCTACTTGGACTTGCATGTAAATTTGCTTAATATTCTCCATATATAATTTAATGCATCTTGGCCTATCAGAGTTGACAGATAAACTGAGTAATATCAGGGGGGTCATTTAAAGTAGTAGAGTTGAAATACGCTTGTTTGTAAAATTGAAAGAAGTGCACTGATTAGGTGGAAAATTGGAATTTGCAATGTGTCTTGAGTTCTTTTGGTTTTAAGAATCCTGATTATACAGAATTAATGCCTCCAGCTTAAACTCAGTATTTAAATTGATGCATGCAGGAATAGGGCAGTATAGATCTTCAGTGCATTGCTTGGGTTTATTGAGTTCAGGACATTTTGGGGGATTTACAATGAAAAAATAGATTTGGGATGGAAGGCACCAAATCACAGGGGCAGTCTGATTTCCATGCAGGACTCCCATCCCCCAGCTGCCCAGACTGTGGGGTACAGCAGTTCCCCTGCAGCCCACGCAACTGGATTTCCTTTCCAGAGAAACCAGGGAGTGGGTTCCCAAACCCAAGTTGAACATGCAACAGGATACACTGGCAATTGCTGACAGGCTCCTCAGTTCAGCTATTAACCATTAAGGATTGGTCCTCTACTCCAAATCACTATGATCATATTACAACAGCAAAACACCAGATGGGAAGAGTAGCTCCTCACCAAAATAATTTCACCAAGGACTGAACAGTACTCCAAAGCATAGTAAGGCCCCAGTTTACAGCTGAAAAGTAGTTTGCCCAGCCATAGAACTGCAGTCCTGTAGTGCCAAAGGTAAATGTGGGGAAAAACAGGGCTTCAAAAAGCTGCATAAATACAGCAGTACTGCATATTGTAGGACTGAAAGACAAAATTTATCTTGTAACTTTATTTCAGAGCCAGAGCCTTCAGTGACACTTTGCTTCAGAGGTGCAAAGAGTAGGGGGAAGAACAGAATTTACCAGCCTAGGTGAAACCTAAACCATTAACTAAACTTCTGGAACCTTAAAAATAGAAGAACAGATTCCTTAATTGCCCCGAGCTAAATTTCACTTATTTGGTTTAATAGAACTTCCCTTCAAGGTCCTCCATCACTCAATGATGTTTTGTAGAAATACTGCAACAGGGCAGTCGTTTCATTAACAATTTTGCTTTATCTCATCAAGTGATGCAAAAGAGATTGGGATTCTCAGTCCCCATCAGACAGAACAGGGACAGCTGAAGACGTTATCACTGCCAGTTGCCTGCCCTGCCCCTGTCCCAGAGGCCATTGCCACCGTCACAAGTCAGCACAGGAGAACAGGCGTCCTGTCTGCACCTCCACCAGCAGAGTTCATAACCCAGCATATTAACTTAAATTGCCATTTCTGCCATTTTAATTTGCCAGACTTTAATTTGCACAGCAGGAACTGTGTTGCATCCAGCCCACCCCACGGACTTGTCTGGCACCAGGGGGCACGTGGCAAAAACCCTGGCAAAAATCCAACACAGATTCCAATTCAGAATCTTATCTTTCTGGTTTTTCAGGGACATGGATGTTATACTGTACCATTACACACATTATTTATGGGACTCTCTCTAAATGCACCTGCAAAGGTTTGTCACCACCCTTGACTTTTAATTAGAGCTGGTAGGGAATTTCTGCCTGAAAATGTTTTTCACTGATAACGACTGATGCCTCAAATTTGGGGATTGCTCCAAAATAGAGCTATAAGGAGGAAAGAGTTAATTAGCCCTCTGAAGAGTAAATGTATTTTGAGGTGGAGATGGCTGGAGGAGAGGAAGAAGATGTGAATTTGTCAAATGGGGCAGATTGGATGCACACATTTTTAATTGTTGTGATTCAGAAGGAAGGCAATGTTTCATATTGTGACGAGTCTTGTGGCAGAGCAGAGCTGCTGCCAGCCCAAATCCAACAGTAACCCAAAACAGAAGGAAACACACCAATAATTGTCAGTCTCCTGCAGCATTTCCCTTTGGATCAGGCCGAATCTCATGGGACGCAGCACAGTGATGCTGTTTGCTCCACATCCTCCACCTGCAGGGAGCTCAACGGTACTCAGAGCCTACTCAGGCCCCGCAGCCAAGGCACCCGCCGCTCTCCAGGGCTCCCTGCATCCCACCATGTGGAGCCTCCATTCCTCCAGCATCAGCAGGCACGCTTTGCCATCCTGCCAGCGTCACTGCAGACATTTCAATAATGCATGAGCAAGGCTCCTGCCCTCATTTTTTACAGTTCTTAATCAGATAAAAATTAGACATTTCTTAGGTCCTGCCGTGTACAGGGCTGCCGCGACAGTTTGGTTTGTGGCGAACTTTGCACGTAGGAATTTCTCCGTGTGCCTGGGAGTAGGTACCATGACTCTGGAGAGCAGCCTCCCAATTAGGCACAACAAAGCACGTCATTTCCATTCTCAGACTACAGGTAAATCCTTTAATTAAAGAAGTCTTACGTACTTCAGTGGTTCCTTCTGGAACCACAGGATTCTCCTGAGGACACAGATGTCCTGCTCTACTTTTCCTACCCAGTCCTATTCCTGGACCTCCTCCTTTTCATTAACGTGAGCATGACAGGGTGGCTCTTGGCACATTTGCATTCGAGGTCTGACCTGACAATTGGGGGTCACTCAAGGACATAGCTGCAGCAACTTCTCTGCTCTCCCTGGTGACTCCATGGTGTCCAGAACGCAAAAGCTGCACAGATGAGGCAGAGCTCCCGCCCCTGAGGGTTCCTTGTGCCTGCTGTGATTTGCCTCACAGCAAATAATTTCCATCCACTTCTCTCCTCTGTCCCTGGCTTTTACTGTGCCCAGAAGCAGGTGGAAGACAGCAGACATTCCCTATGGAGCACACCTTGTGTACACCACATATTCCCACTTTCACAGGAGGCCAAGCCAAAGGCACAAACAAACGGGGGTTTAATGAGATCCTGAGCAGAGTTGATGCTGTGGATGTTTGCACAGCTGGTGCTTCACGGCGGTTCTGAGGTGAGGCTGAAGCCCCCACTGGCTGCTCTGGGGAGAAGACCTGACCCCACTGCACCAGGGTCCAGCCCCAGATGCCTGGGGAGCCCGGCACGGACCAAGCTCCTGCCCACAGGCTCTGCAGAGAAACACCTCAGTTAAGCCCCTGTAGATGCAAAGTTCTCCAGAATGCCTGTTCATGAGATAGGCAGCAAAGTTTCAGAAAGAAGACTGAATTTAAAGGCTTTTTTCCCCATGAATTACATATACCAGCCTGGTCTTAGAATACCTGTGACCAATATTTATTTTTAAGCAATGGCATAAATGAGGCTGTGAAGTTATTTTAGCTACTATTAATTAATTAATTACATTTTGGTACCATATGAGCTTATACTTGCTTTTCTTTTTCCTTCTTTTCTCTTTAACAAAATTTAGCCATTCTGCTGCTCTGCAGATGGTTATAAAAATTATTTGGGAAAAAAATAAAAAATATTTTAAGACTTTTTAACCTTCAAAAAACATTCCAGAACTTTTTTGGTAAAACTTTTGCACATATTTAAATTCATTGGCAAGTCCGGTTCATATTCACATTCCTACTTATAATAGTAACAATATTTTGACATATTTCTGGGAGTAGTCAACCCTGTTAGCTTCCACTTAAAGTGCAATTATTCAGGAATATTATAGATCATTATGTGGCTTTGGGGAAAAATCAGTATGACTCAAGTGCCCATTAGTGAAAGTGAAGTGGTAGTAGGACACCTAGGAAAGCACATGTGGTATTCCCATGAATATCGAATTAATTCATTATGATAGCATTGGTAAAGTGTTAAACTATTTACTATTTAATGACACAAGATTTATTTGCCAAGGCTGGAATATAAACACTGCTTGGCAAAGTTGTAAGAAAGGGTTTTCTTGGAGAGGTTTATGTAAGAGGTGCCCGTGGGTGTCCATAGAGTGGTGCTGGCCGTGGCTCATTTATTCTGTCTCCTTTTCCCAGTTAGAAAAGCTTAGCTGTGGTGTTTGGATAACAGCTTCTGTGACAAAGAGCTTTTCCCTTCCCAACTTCTGCCTGGATGCAAGGAATAGCAGCTCTCCGTTTGAAGTAAGACATGCCCTGTTTGGAGGTCAGAGAGAGCACACACACCACAATACACAAAATGAAGATGCATTCCCCAGCAGGAATCAGGGAAGCAGCTCACACATTGCAAAGCACTCACAACACTCTGCCTCTCCCTTTCCTGGCCAGCTCCATGCCCTGAGGAGACTAAATGAGAAGCAGTGATCCCCCTTGCCCATTCCAGAGCAGCCAGTACAGCCACCCCAAGCTACCTGCACACCCCTGGAGCAGAACATCTCCCCCATCTTGGGCTTTAATCAGGGCTCAGACAGCTGCCTCCAGCTTCCTGTGAGCCAGGGGTATTTGATGCATTCTCATGGCACATCACCACCAGCACCTTTATTGCTTCAGGTCCTCATGAGCCAGTGGCTGCTCTTCAGATGTTTGGAGTTTCTGACCAGATCTCTTCAGTGGAGAAGAGGTTATGGAGTGACCAGAAAGGTGACATTCTGCAGCATCTCTGCTATATTGTGGTATATCTATCCATTATGGTCAGACAAACAAAATGTTTTCTCATCAGTTTCTCACTCAGTGCTGTTCTGGTTCAGCAGCCAGCGTGGCAATACAAAAAATCCACAACGCAGGCCAGAGTAGTGCCATAGCATAGGAAAGAAGTAAAGGAGTCTGGACTTTCATAGGCTGCTCTGAGGTGTCACAAGTAGGAGAGAACTGGAAAAAGAAAGGACAAGGACGTCCTTGCCACAGGTCTCAGGCTCGATCTTCTGCAATGCCTCATGCTTCCTGAGAGATGGGAGAAACAGAGCATGCACCTCCTCTCCTCAGAAGGTACATTTGTAACCTTCTGAAGTTTCCCTTGAAGGCTTCTGGAGTATGAACATTAAAACATACTTCCAGACCCACATCACACAGGCAGGACATGCAGTGATGTTTGTCTCAGAGAAGGACGGTTTTCTAGACCTAACACAGGCATTTGCACTGTGACCATGATCATTATATGAAGGGAGGGGATTGATTTTGCAAAATACCTTGACCTCAGAGAGTTATTTGCACAACATAGTGTTCAAAGTTGACCCAGTTGCTCATTTTCTATACTGTTTTAATGAATGCTTTTTAACAACTGATCAAATTTTTGTGTTTCTTCTCAGGTTTCCCAATTCCTAATACCCAACTTGTGGTCCTATTCAATAAAATAAAATAAAAAACAATAACTAAATCACAAACCAAACCACAGTCTTTGAATGTACAATGAGATTGAGACATATTTCCAAGAAGGTTGCAAAGAATAGGATCTTTAATATGAAAGAGATGGAGGTGGCTTCCTGAGAAAATTATTTGAAGACCATTTACTAAATCTCCACAGTGTCCAGTTAAAAGCAAACAAGTTATACAGGAAGCTTATTCAGGAAGTGAGCACCACCCTTCAAGGCACCAGCGAAGTTGTCATAGGTCATCTCTCACTCTCAGGGAAAGGTTTGCAGACCACCCGTCACCCTCTGTTTCCCCTCCAGCCCACCACCCTTCCTTCAGTGACCCATTTAGCTGTTCATCAGCTCCTGTAGGGAATGCCTCCCAACTGCCAGGGCAGTTCACACCTATTACCTGCTGTCACCTCATCTGACAGATTAAGTCACCCAGACAGTTCCCAAGACAATTGACACACAACTGATTCATCTCCTCTATGGTGCAATTAAAAGTCTGCCAACCTTGCAGGGGGTTGGGAGTGTTTCTTGTTTATGATGTAGGTGCAAGTTCTCCTGCCAGGACCCAGAGACTTCCCTAGGACAGTGGTCTCCAAGTCTGATGTCCTTCCAGGGAAAGTGTTCCCAAAATTATGGTATGCTTCAGGGGGATTAAAGCATGGAGGTTTTTTCTTAATGGAAATGTAGGAATCAACATGAAATGGAATTAAACCTGGAGGATTCTTAAGAAAACTCTGTTACAGTCACACCAAAGCCAGCATATGCCAGACCATTAAAACAGAAGAATTAGGAAATGGAGGAGAAACCAGCTACAGCCTAAACCTACAGGGCACACATTTTCTCTTGGCACACCAAAACAAAACTCTCAAAGTGATCACAATTCTGCAGAGACTGAGACACTGCCTTAATACCACATATAGTTCTGAAAAACCCCACATGCTGAGGAAAAATCAAGCACAGGGAGCAACCCATCATTTGAGACTTCTTAAAATTAAATCTAAAGAGTTGCTGGTAGTACTGAAGAAATAAATGCATTACTGTTACCTCAATAATTTGTTAGGGTGTTTTTGTTCAGGTAGTAGTGGGGCATAAGAGTAAAAATATACATATATAAGGGAGAATACGATAGAATTTATGTATCTAGATTTTAACAAGGAATTCTATATGTTGACACAGAAGAAGTCAAACTAAAGAAAGCCCGTGTTATTAGCCATATTGTAGATATAGTTAAGGACCTTTCTAAAGAGTGTCAAAATGGAAAGTATGAGGGTGCAGGAGAATGGTGCAAGGAAAGGTCTTGAAACCTACCAATCATTCTCCTAGGTTCTTGGCACACAGGTAGGAATGCACAAATGAAATTTGCTGATCACAATGTTAATGTTGAGGCACTGTTAGGATATCACATGGAAAGAAATAAATGACAAATGGAGCAATATAAATTGGATTAAATTCAATTATACTAACTGCAAGGTGACATGCTCAGGGACAAGTAGCACAAATTTCTTATAAATTGGGAACTTTCAAGTGGAAACCAGCTGAGTATTCTACAGATTTTGTTACAGCTATTCTTTCTGCATAAATACAAAGCCCTTGTATAACACAGTCATGAAAGAGAGAAATGCAAGCAATCCTAGATGGGACTCAGCACCCTCACATGGAATTCTGGGCATCTGACCATCCATTTTCAGGAAAGATTATTTCAGAGGAAACAGATATGGGCAATGATTGAGGAAAGAGAACTGTCACAAATAGATGGGAAATCAAAAGAAAATATAGAGCAGAGAGTTTCCAGAAAAATCCAGGCAAAAATCATACGTACTATTAAACTGGTGATCAATCAGCTTATGAATAGGATTGGACAACACAATTGTGGTAATATAGGATTTGAGCATTGGATGCTCACAGGAAAATCCCTAAATTTAATCAGCTGAGCAAGAGAAAAAGAGGTCAAAGAGGAGAAAGAATTCACAGATGTTGCCGAGTAGTTTCTGTGTGGGTCTTCACTCGGAGGAGAAAAGGGAAATACCTATCTTAAGTTTGTGAAGGTGAACTGCTGTCAGAGGAGCGTAAGAAAAAGTGTTGAAACAACTTGACAAATTAAATTGCAATAAATCACTGAGACTGGAGCCTATTCATCTCAAAGTTCTGAAGGAACCAAACAAAATAGCTGAGCTATTAAACATATGTAATTTATCATTAAAAACAGCTACTAGATCAGAGATTTGGAGGGGAGCCAGTAGCAGTCCAGATCTATAATTTAAATAGGTACCCTAAGAAACACTGCTGTGCTCCTGACACGACTGGCTGGGGGAAGCAACCACATCAGCAACAACAACGGGGTTTGTTGCAGGAAGCCACTTGTGTGAACCACAGCACTCAGGGAGGGTAAAGTATGTATCTAGCTTAGTTTTAGGGGTGCATTGTTTTGAAATACACTGGATCAAAGTTACACAGGAAGAAATCTCCTTTGTGGAGATGAACAAGCTCCTGAAGTCACCCCACAGCCTCACAGCTCCACATTACACAACGAGCTCTGTGGACACCAACGTGTGTTCCCCTTGTATATCGACTTCAACAAGCTTACTCACCATTAAAAGATTGTAGTGGTTTTTGGTTTTTGTTTTTTGGTTTTTTTTTGTTTGTTTGTTTTTTTTTGTGGTGATGTCGTTTGCTTTATTGCAGTTCCTTTTATGGATCAGGATCCCATTATGCAAAATGTTGTATACACAGGAAGGACAAGTGAATGCTATCCAATTATCCAGCTGAGACATGAGAAGTCTGGGCAGGCAGAGGGGGGACTACAAGAAAACAACAGCACAGATCAGGAGGGTGAACAGACACTCCTGTGTACCCACTGCCAGCTTTCCCTGGAGCTGGGCTGGGGGAGAGGATTGCAGCTGCATCCTGGGACATCAGGTCTGATGGGTCCCAGAGTGCAAACCTGTACCTCACTTATTTGGAAGTTGAGCATCCTGTGAATGAAAGATGGTAGGACTGCCCAGCAGACAGCAAGAAACTTGCTAAGATCAGTGTCCATCACCTTCTTTCTGGTTCAGCAGTACTACTGTTCTGTCTGTTTTCAGTCTTTTCTGTTTTTCAGTTTAAGCATTTTCTGAGAGAAGGGCAAACAACATATAACAGATTTGAGCCTAATGACAATAGGTTTGCTTTTTGAGTTCATTTTCACACGCCATTTAAGAGCAGCTAATGGAGCACAAGTTAAAAACTACTGGTTTATGCCCTTCTGCATGTTATAGAATGAAATATAGTATCATGGAAAATAGAGCTGAATTCTAATAACTTACGTATCATAAACATTTGAACATATGTATCCATACCTAATTTCATGGGCAGATTACAGCTCTTCTGCTTTTACTGGTGAACTCATAAAAATAGCCTTATCTTAGTTCAGTTTTTAAACACTGATTCCAGGAAAATACTTTTTTTCTTTTTAGATATACACAGCCTCAGACAGATGTTATGCAACACAGGTACTTTTAAGCCATGTCAGAGAGGTATCTCAAGTGGCACATGCTTTACAGCAAACTCAACCTTTAGTATTTGAATACAGAACTGGACTTTTGGTCCAGTGGACTTATTCTGAAGGCTTATTATGAATCTCTTCTGCAGGAGTTGTATTGTGTTGTGATGCCTCTGGGCGTGGCTTGCGACTGGGCCCGGGACCGCCGGTCCTTTCTCCACCCCCGCGCGGCAGCTGGGATGGCACAGCCCGGCTGGCAGGGGCTGTCCGGGCCAGGGCAGCAGGGGCTGTCCCCGCCCAGGGGAACAGCTCAGTGGTTCCCATGCCAGGTGCAGACAGCCGACTCACTGGCCGGCGCCACTGTCAATCATTGTGGTGTTCCGCAGTGATTGGCTCTCCCGACTGCCCTCCCCTCGCCTCCTTTTTATAACACGCCCTGAGCTCCATTTTGGCTGTCTTCTACCGCACCATGATCCAGTAATAAAATCTGCTGGCGATAAGCGGAAAAGAACCCTTTCTCATCTCTACTTCCCTGCATAAATTACACTGCTGTGCTTGAGCTAAGCCTAGATCTGCGGGAGTCTCGATGCCTGGCTCGCCTGTGATCGGAGTCTAGATAAGGCCTGAGTCACGTTTTTTAGGAAAACGTGACCAATGCAAGAGACTCCGAGTTACTCACGCTCTCTACCCACGGCAGTATTGAACTGAATGCAAAATAAGGACTGTCAACAAAAAGCCTGACTTTATCCTTCAAATGTTGGCAATTTTAGAGCTCTTACCCAAAAAGAAATATAGAAGAAGAAGTGGAATTGACAAAACTTTAACTGATATAAGTGCACCACATTTGTGCATTCATCATGATACTTACATGCTTAGAAATGCAAAACAGACCATAATCTTTTAAATACTCTCATATACTGTCATCCTCGACTGACAGCTGGGGAACTGGGCTGAAAGTCAGAAATAGATCCTTGTAGCTGTCAGTGGCCCCATTTACTATGGGGGCTTCCAGAAAGTGCCTTAGCAGACATAACCTATAAAACCCTAAAAGAATGGAGCAAGGAACAAGCTTTCCTCCATTAGCAATTCCATTAGCTTTTTAATGCATGATTTCCCTGTATTGCTGTCACTAAAAAAGGCATGAAGAAAAAATAAAGACTAGGAATTACAACTGCATTTTGGGAGATGGGAGATTACATAAGCATCTTTCTAGCTCTAACAGGATCATGCAGCTAATTTGAAATACATTATTTTGTATATTAAGGAAAAAAAAAGTAAAATAGAAAGAATTTTTCATTACGGTTTGAAAGATCCCCAACAACCCACGAAGGTAAACCATCATTTAAAATGTAAATGTAAATGAAATTTACATTTCTGTAAATTTCTGCTTTGTTGCTCAATGAACTTTTGCTTGAAAGAGAATTCCTCCCCTGACTGCAAGGTCTGCAGTGCTGATAATTCCTGATGCACAGACGTAAGATTCATTGACCTATTTAAATGCATTTCCCTGTTAAGAGGTCTGATTACCAAGGACTGGCCAAACTAGTCCCACTCTCTATCTCAATTCAACATCTTCACTCCAGCATGATTCATTACTATATGATAAGGATGCCAGGAAGTAGCAAACACACAAAGTGGAGAGGGAATGCAAACGGGAAATATCTGACATTCAGAGAGGGTCCTTGAAGCTGACAGTGAATGTAAATGAACAGCCAGTTTGGACCATTTCCTGCTTATGCTAAAAAAAGGGTTGCTTTATCAGAAATGAGCCCGGTTTAAATCCAAGACGAGAGCAGTGCATTAACGTAGTTGAAGAATACACCTAAAATTGCATTTGCTTTAAAAATATGGGACTATTTTGGAAGCAGGTCAGGAGACAAGCCTGTTGCAACTGACTCAGTTATAATTATAGTGCAGATCAGGCCCTGATTCCACTGTAATTGTATAGCATGACAGGCTCATGCATGAACAAAGAGTAGGAGTCTTGGCGAGATCAAGAAAAGTACCAATATCACGAACAGAACAGTGAAAATCATAATTACAGATATGTCAGTGTGGATCGGGGATGCAGCAGGCAGGGACTGATTCCCGGTGACCTGGGAAAACTGACTCAGCTCTGTGCTGCTGTGACCACTGTGTTTTGCCAAGAGGGAAAATGAATGGTGGGGTGGGTATTCCCAGTGGGTCACTGCCAGAAGATGGTGATGCAGGGGCTCATGTCTTACTTCGCCATGGTATAGTGACTCCTGAAGGTGGGCAAGTGCCTGCCTCACAGAGAAAAGCCAAGGCACCAGCAACAAGGGGCCTTCTTTGCTCCTGCAACATGTGGGAGAGGCAAGTTGTTCCAGAGGATTACACTGGAGTTATGCTGCACATCACGATCCTCCACATGCTCTGCTCCCCTACCTCTCTGGCATCACAAAAAGGTGACTCTTCCCCTCAACTAGTCAGCACAGACCTTCACCAGCCACCTCTGCAGTGCAAAAGGGGACCTACAGCCAAGGCAGGAGATGGACAGCCAGTGGTGATGCTGTTTCTCCAGCTGGATTCATAATTCGCCATCCACAAAATCACTTTGATGCCTTCAAAAACAATAAGGGCATCCAGGAGAGAGCAGATGTGGAGAGAGCAGGTACCTTCAGCATCTCACCTCCTGGATGTGCTTAGCGTGAAGCAACAGGCTGCACGGAGTTAGGGAATATCTTCCCTGGTGCACATTCTCCTGTTACGCTTTTCCTTTAGGATTTGTTGATGATATCAGTGCCTTTTATAGAACGGGGTTAAGCACTTCAATTGGCTTCAGGGTCCCCCCTTCACAAGTTCAGGGGCCTTCTCAGGTTTATGGATTCACATCTGACCTTTTCTGCTTCCCAGAACAGCATCCTTTAATCAACAACCTCTAGGCTGCAGAGAACAAGTGGATTCTCCCTACCCTTCCAGTGCTGTGTGGAAGATATGGTTTTCATATCCCTCCAAAAATCAGTGAGAAAGGGAGACAGACATGATTATCCATTTGACATTAAATATTTACTGGAGTTGACATTTGAGCATACAACAAAAAACCAGCAGATGGATATTGGCAGATGGAGGAGCATGAAGAAACAATGAGACATCTTCAACCACCCTTCTCTGCTTCTGAAACATGTCATTGTTTCCCCTACCATCTCTCTTGACCCCAGCCCCATCTTCAAGTGCCATTCCATATGTTTCCTTTCTTTGCCTCCATATGTCTTAAACATGTGAAAAAAAAAAATTCAAGAAAACCACAATCGCAGTTTTTCTGGCCCTACTCAGTCAACTCTCTCTCCCTCTGTAAAACCTGCTTTCTTTTCCCCTCTCGTCCACAGAAATGGCTTACAGCATTACCAGGAAAGTCACCAGCAAGTTCATCCTCCCTTCCGTTTTAGGGTGACTGCACGCCCTCCCTTCCTGAAAACCACCTGTTCTTCAGCTTTCCGAAACACCATACGCTTCTTGTTTTCCTCCATTCCCATGTCATGACACAATTCCACATCTTCAACTACCCGTTACAAACTCAGCAATTTAACTTCTCCATTTCCACTCTGCTTTGCTCACAGCTTGCCTGTCCCTCCCCAGCTGAACTTCCTCAATATCCGTCTGCAGCAGGAAAACCACATGCCAACAAACTGTGAAACTCAAGCACTTTAATTAAAGTTCCTTCTCTTCCTTGAAGCTTGTTAAGCTTGCAAGTATATCCTCCTTGTTTAACTTACTGTTTCAACTTTTTCCACTGTCATTCAGTCTTAAAATTCACACAATTGTATTTTCTCCATTATCCCCAACAAACAAATACACCAGCACTTCAAAAGTTATAGATAAGCAATACATTCTCTTTTGGCTCCTGTTATTTTACCTAAGCTGATTTCTATCTTACCTTTCACTTGGACCAAATTCCATTCTTCAAGTTCTTTTGCTGACCTTCCTATTAAATTTAAGTTTTTTTCCTCTTGCCTTCATGCACATGCACATCTTAATGTCTTTCTGTATCGCCTTCTAGTACACTTTATCTGCAGAAATCCTTCGCTTGACACTTTTAAAGACTCTGTCCTGTCTTTTCTTTCTCTATTCTTGGTACTGATCCACTGGCCCAATCCATCTAATTCTTGTTGGCTCTTCTTTGAAAAGAGCTATAAATCCTACCTTCCCTGCTCTTAATATTAGAAATTACTATTAAAGATTGATGGAGGCATTAGCCAGATGCAAGCAAACCTCACTGCTTTTTAACTTATGTTTCTTTGTTTATTTGAGGATTCCATGTGTGATGTAAGCTGTGATAAGACCTTTGCCTCTTCTGATGTACCTCTAAGTATCTGGCACATTTTGAGATGTGTATGAATTACACTCAAAGTGTCACAAAATTGAACTAACATTTAAAGCTTTGCAAAATTAATCTCTACCAAATTCTGATGTATGAATTCAATACTTCATTTGGAGTCTGGCATGAAATATAATTACAGTGGAAGGTGAAATAAAGAAGAGTAGTATGAACATTTTGCATACCTGCTATTCACCATCTGTTCTCTGTGATAGAATGATACAGTTCTTTTTACAGAGGACTTCGACTTGATGGAAAAGGCAGAATTGCACTTTTTATTATACAGCAGATATATTTCTATTTTGTTTTTAAGTACCAAATAAAACAAACTTAATATCTCTTAGTGGGCTGTGATGGTATATTAGATGACTTCTAACCTCAGAAGCCATAAATTAGCATGCCATTACCAGGAAATCATAGAACTGCCTAACAGGGCCATGGGGCATCAGCAGTAATTCCCCCCTGCACTTTTTGGGGTCCTTTTTATGCTTAATCTTGATTATGGGCTCTAAAAGATGAAGACACATGCACTGGAAGTTATCCTAAAAATGTACTGAGCTTTTCACATAGAATCACAGAACGGTTTTGAGTTGGAAGGGACTCTACAGTTCATCCTGCCATGGGAATGGACACCTTCCACTAGACCAGGCTGCTGCAAGCCCCATCCAACCGGGCCTTGAACACTTCCAGGGATGGGGCACCCACAGCTTCTCTGGGCAACCTGTGCCAGGGCCTCACCACTCTTTAGGTACTGGAAGAGGCTCTAAGTTCTCCCCAACAACTCTTCTCCAGGCTGAACAGCCCCAACTCTCTCAGCCTCTCTATAGGAAAGGTGTTCCAGCCCACTGATCATCTTTGTGCCTCCTCAGAATGCACTTCCACAGGTCCATGTCCTGCTTATGTTGGGGCTCAGAGCTGGACAAAAGACTCCAGCTGGGGTCTAAACAGTCAAGGTCTGAATTATTAAGAAAAAAGTGCCATTACAAGAGTTGCAGTAATTTCATGAACATTGACAAAACTGAGAATGAAAACATGGCCACAGGAATCTTAATGGAGTAACACCTCGGTTGGGTCATGGTGAGAAATGTGCTTTACCTCACAATGTGCATCCCATAACCCTGCTTGCCTTAGCACAGGAGTTGGGAATGGGTGAATAACTGGTGGTGTGAAAACTGGCTGCAGGTGTCATTTCTCCTACCTGTTTAGAGTGAATTCCCACCTTGGCAACAGCCCTTGTTTTCGTCCTACCTCCACCACTCCCTTTCTAAGGAGAAAGCTGCCTCAGCAGCAGTCCCGACTCGGTGGGGTTCCGCCAGCCTGGGCTTCCTGGTCCTTTTTAAAGGACTTTTTCTACAAAAACCCGGGCAGGGGAAGGGTTAACTTTTCTGCCCCAGACAGTCCCCTGCTGATCCGGTAATGAGTAAGCAATGCTGCTGACTGTCAATAGCTCGGTGTGAACTCGGGTAACCCAGCTGAGCCCTGCGCAGGGGGGACTGCCGGGGTAAATCAGCTTGACCCCCCCGACCTTGCCCGGCCTCAGCCTGCCCGGGGTCCGGCCGCCCCTGGGCGTGTGACTGCTACGTGCTGCTCGCCTGAGTGCCAAAGCCTTTTATAACAGCTGGGGCTGAGTCAGCTGGTGGATGTAATATAATATACCTCAGTCAATAGCTCTGTGTTGCACAACGTACGATGTGGCAGTTCCTTTCTAACTTGGGGAGCCACCCAGTCTTTTTAGGATTTCCAGGAAGAGCTGTGGCATCTGACCTTCAACTGTTATTAAAAGAAATCAAAGATTGTATAACAGTCTGTCAGAGCTTTGCATTTCTTAGTGGAGTTATGTTTCAGCGAATGCCTCTACATTTCTGAGCTTCACAGGTTCTTTATCCCTTTACTTGTTTATCCTCTGGTAAGCATTTATTAATAGAGAGACTTATTCCTCTACTGTACTTGTTTATCTTTCAGGGGGTTTATTTTGTTTTTCAATTTAGAAGCAGAAGGGTCTCCCACGCATTTCACATTTCTGTCTGCGGGTGAAGTCACTGCATGGCTTTGATAGCAATCTTCCAGCTGTCCATTTTCACCCTGGAATCCCTCCCTTCAGCTGATTTTCTGCATTATCACCATAGTTTTTGACTAAGACTATTAATCCTCCTGTCCCTCTATGAAAGCAGCTAGATTGGTTTGTGTAAAAGCAGAGTAAGATGGTATGAACTGTAAGTCTGCTATTAATCCTGTTAATAAGGGATTAAAGTGAAGCCTTGTGAGTAGGAGAGGCTGATTTGATTGTTTGGGACTATAACTTAGCTCTCCCTTATGAAAGCAGTACTTACTGTGCATCACGTTTTGTCATTTGCATATTTGGTCTCTGAGGAAATCAAGGTTAGATATAGCAAGGAGATTCTGCTGGCTTAAACTGGTAGCACAATGGTGCTCCTTCAGCCTAGCAGTGCCTCGGATAGCACAAGAAGGAACCCTGCCTGCTCAGTAACTGCATCCTATAATGCGACTTATATTGTCAGCTTATGCTTTGCCTCTGACCTTTACCTGCACTTTGCTTATGTACCAGATAGGCTGCATGCCTTATTTTAGATGGAAAGAAGCAACAGAAGAACTGGACTAAAACAAATATCTTGCCAATGCTATTTTCAGTAAAAGGCTTACAAAAGCAACAGCAGCAGAAAGCTGAACAGCACCATATATTCCCTGGATGAGGCAATTGTATGAAGAAACATCAATCTCATTTAAAAAAAAAAAAGTTCATACTCTCTCTGTCTTAGAACTTAGCATTCTGCTTCCTCCTCAGCCTTAGGAGAAGCCTATAAATTATTAATACTAACATCAGTGTGAGACAACAGATGGTAAAGATTACTTGGAAAAAGTCTTCACATTAACATATTATGGCCCTGGTTTCACAGTACATTGGGACTGTTTCCTGCTGCTGCCAGCCAACCTGGCCCTGGGAGAAACCTCCCAGCAGAGAGGAATCCTTGGGCAGCAGCAGAAAGGTCCTGCCCTGGTTCAGCTGCAGAAAGAGCCACCCAGCTGCCCCGCAGAGAGGGGTGGTCATGTGTCACGGCACCTCTCTGACACCACATCGCCCTGTGGGGCTCCTGGCATCTGCTACCAGGGACCAGGCGAAGAAACAATGAGCGCAGGGGGAGGAAACCCTTCAGGTTGCTGAAAAATGTATTCCTGGCTGAGGTGATTTCGGGTGGTACCAGTTGTGTTGTGTGCTTTGAAAAGTAAGAAATAGGCATTTATCAGTTTGAACAGTTCTTGACCTGCCGGTGAGATCCAAAGTAATCACTGATATATATGTGCGTTATCCAAAAACCTTGCAAGCAATTAAAGTATATTATTGTTTCCTACAATTAGTTATTTTATCTTCTTCAGGTTTATAAATGTATTAAAACTGGTATCAAGCAAGTAAATGAGGAATTTCTTGTAAGAGTGTGAGTGTATTGAATTGCCTCCGTAGCTAGCAGTTGGTACAGCATCACATGCATGTACTCTTGTTTTGGAGTTACCTCCTATGACCCTCCACTCCGCTCACAACACTTTTGAAGGTAACTCAGTGCCAGAATCTGTGAGACTGAAGGAATTTATCCAGCCTTTTAAGGGACATATACAGGAGACCTTTCCTTGTGGCCCGTTACTTCTGCAAATGCATATGCCACATGAGTATTTCACTGTGACTTAATAATGACTTAAAAACACAATTCTCATGTTCCTACATCCCCTGGATGTCATGGAGAATTTTGCACAAAGCCTAAATAATGGGCTCAGAGTGCTGGGCCCAAGTTTGGTTCTGTGAGATGAACATGAACCAGCTCTTCATTTATCAGCTTGTTGGAATCTTGTGATCTCAAGAGATGGGCAGTGTGTGGGTGAGGGCACGGAATGATTGCCAGAAAATGCCTTCAATAGTGCTGTTGTTCTATTTTCATAATGAGCACCAAGGCCTTGGTTAGAAGCCTTTGACTCCCACTCACCATTTTCATAACCTAGTAATGTCTGTTTTACTGAACAAATATGATTGTCCCTTTCATGTTTGTTTTGTGTTGCCCTGCAGAATCCCTCATCAGGAGGCTGGTCTTCTTTCAGGGAAAATGTCTGTGTTTGCATAGCTGCCAGTCCAAAACCCTTGCAGGGAAAGTGTTGCTTAGATCCTGGTGGCAACAGTGTCCATGCACCCAGACTTCCCCTGCAGAGGCTTCTGGCTTCATGTTCAACTTTGCAGGATGGCTTGGAAAGCTGGGTGCTCCTGCAGAGGTTTGCCCTTGGTGTGTGATTTTGCAATTTATCACAGTCCTGAGATGACACCCTGGAATCAGTTAGCCCTTAAAATTTGTTCATTTGGAAATGAGATACTGGAAGAGCTGTTTGAAGATGCCTTATGTGCCAGTTATAAAATGTTGATTTCTGACTTTAATTTTTTCTTTTAATCATTTAACAATATAGTCAACAGGTTCTTGAAACTAAGGCCAGGTTAATCAAGTCGCCTACTTAATATGATTTTAGAAATACTTTTTTCCTCTCTAAAATTCCACTTACTGTTAGAATGCCTTATTTTGTTTTGTAAAAGAATTCCCCAAAGTTGCAGTCCTAGGGCCATTGAAGGTGCAGGCAACATTTAGGTTAAGGTTAGCAGGGAAAGCATTCAGGGAACAGTATTAGTGGCACAGAAAAGGGTTCAGATGTTAGCATCTGGTATTTTGAGATCACCTCTACCTAAAAACAGCTACACTGGCACAGATTTGCATTTGCCTGTGGATGACTAACAAGTGTTTACAGGCTCTGGATTACAATGGTGACAATCTGTTATGTCACAAATAATCTTGTTTCCAAGTGCTGAATGTGGGTAATTTGTAATCTGCTTTCTGTGAGCAAATATATTCCTAATAACTTGTTTTCGTTGGCTGATTTTACATGGACTTGGGAGCCAAGGTCTCCTTTGTCAGCTGGGCACAACCCAGGAGAAGGGCTCAGAGCTTCTCCCCAGCCCCCTCCCCAGACCCACTCATTGGTTATTTTGGGTCCTGGGGGAGAGCTGTTGCTAAGATTTCAAACAGAAGTTGTAGAGTGGAGGGATTTTAAGTTATTTATTTTCTTTCTGCATGAATTTCTGGACTCTTCACCCCATTGCTTGCATCAGAAGGGAGATAACACAGGGCTCCAGAGGCAGAGGGGACAACTATCTGCTCCCATCAGAGCAGTTCCCAGGGAAGGTTGCTAAGGCTCACAGAGGTCAAAGGAGGAAAGCAACAAGAAATGCGTAAAAACAAAAGGGTGATAAGATACGTGTCAAAGCAAGTTTACATGAAGGTGTACAGGCTGTCCTGCATTTGTTCTGCCGGCTTGCTGAGCTGGCAGCCTCAAATTCAGAGCCATGGAATACACTTAGTCTGTGTACATCCATCCATCCTCCCTCAGGTCCTGTCTGAACCTCAAACAGGAAGAGGTTCTTACATCCTTTTACATCCTTAAATTATGAGATGCAGTCCTAGTGGAGTGATCTTGTGAATTGATGTGAATCAGCTAGCTAGAAGGAAATCAAACAATGGTGAAGAATCAGGGAAGCCTTTTTGGCCCAGACAGTGAAATATTAGGGCTGGAAAGTTGATAGGAAGATTTGGCATCATGTGAATATGTATAGGGGAATGAAAGCTGTTGATAGATTATGGTAAGGGTGGACTCAACATAGTTTAAAAGAGCCGGTGCCATCTCTGTCCAAATTAGCAATACAGGTGTAGCTCTGCATGTTACCCTGTGCAGAGAAAACAAGCCCTCAAATTCTGATACACACTATGTTTTGTGTGAAGGTCAGCTTGTGACCTATGCAAAACACAAATGCAATTAAAGATAACTTTGAAAGCATTGAAACAGACCTAAGTGAGCTATTGGTATGTCTGAAGGAGTGTGTAGGGGGAAACAAACACACAGAAAAAAACGTGTGTTAATTAAGATTCCTGGGAAGGGAGGGAAACAGCTTGCTGCTCTGCAGAGGGACGAAATGCTGAAGGGAGGAGCAGACCTTACAAGGTAATGAGAGTGCTAAATGGCAAAGTTTGGGCTGGGAGAGAGGTAGAGCTTCAAAGGAGGAATGTACACAACTAGGATCGCAAGCTGCCTTTACATCTGTCCTTAGCAAACTCCAAGACAAAAGAATCTGCACTCAAAGGACCTGCTCTTCAGTTGCCTTTCACCTTCTGAGCTTATTTCTATCTATGCAAAAGGTATGTAAATTGCCAGGGTTCCAGTTCAGTGGCTTGTTGATGGCTATATGGAATGAACCAGCCCATATGCTGGGCTCTGAATACATGGGGACTCTCCTGTCGCACCCTGTGCTGCTGATGGTGCCCTGTGTGTGCTGTTCTGGTAAGGGGGGTTTGAATGGTGTATCCATAACAGTGCAACTACAAATGTACGTGAGATGAGATAGGGGAACACTGTCAGATTTTTGGGTTGGCTTGTTGGCTCCTCTGCCAAAGTCCATGGTGCAGGGACTGTCGCTCTGTCCTTCTGCCTGCCACGCTGCTGTGGCAGCAGAGGTGATGCCCCTGGGGAAGGCAGCCAAGCAGAAGAACTGCTGTGGATAAGGTCTCCATTCTTAGCCATGGTAGCAGCCTTCCTGCCAATGAAGGAGGCTGGGAGTGTGTGGGAATTGGGTTGGTGTGGGTGATGGGAAGGATGTGTTGTGGGGTCCCAGACCCAAGGGCAAGGAAGAAGAAGAAAAAGAACTCTACACATCAAAGGGAGTGTTATTAATATAGTCACCAGGAGAGCATGGAAATTCTGTGGGGAAAACACTGAAAGATCAGCAACTGAGAGAGGACTCCATGACAGAAGGCGTATTGCACTTTTTTTGTCTCATTTTGCTTGTGGGAGTGGTAATTATGAGACTGTAGAAATGTTTGGGAATGCCTGTATTTAGATAGTGTGCTGCAGGATTTGCTGTAGTTAAGCCCCAATTACTCCAATGGTATTAAGGGGTCCTGTGTGAGTTTTGCAAAATTCATTTAGATCTACTTTAAGGGCCCTTTGCACAGGCTGAGCCAATGATAACAGAACTTAAGTGTGGAAAAAAAAAAAAGGAAAGGAAGAAAAATTGATCTCAAAAAGAAATGAGCTTCACATTTGTGGTCCATTATAGCCAAAGGCACAATCACCTAATCTGACTCTTAAGGTTAGCCCTAAATATCAGTGTAGGCAAGTCCCTGGACAGTTGCCAGTGTCTCAGAGCAGATAACATCAGCACAAGTCAAGAAGAGGTCTCCAGTCTAGCCTGTGTTTTAATATACTATTAAAATAAAATGAGACAGCAATTAGTTTCTCTTCAGCTATTCCACAGCATAACTTCATCAGTCAATTATTATGAATAAATAAATATAGGTCTTGAATTATTAATCTGCAAATAGAAGAAGCAACTGCATTTAATATTTCACTGTTCTTTCTCCTTGCTCTTTTGCTTTGCTTGGAGTTTTGACTCGGTATTATAGGAGTGCTGTTGTCTCTTCTTAACTCTTTCCAAGCTTTTAATTTTTCCTTAGGATAATTTTCTTACTGAAATAACACTTTTAATCTTGGCTCAGGATATGTAAAGGTTGGATTATCAGAGGGTATCCATTCATAGAGCTACAGAGAGGTCAGTGGTTTAAAAAAAGAAAAAAAATCAGGACATTTGAGTGCTTCTGTATGGATTTACTAACTTTAGGTTCCCACTTACTAAAGCCTTCACAGAATCATAGAATGGGACCTTGAGGTTCATCTAGTTCCAACTCCCCTGCCATGGGGGGTTGGCCTTAATCTTTTTCTGCATGGTCTACGGGGGAGTAAACAATGTCTGATTATCCCAGCAGTTAATCCCTTTTCCTAGTAAGAGAGGCAGGAAGAGGGATTGCTCAGGGTTAGGATATCTTCTGTTTGTGCTGGAAGACCTGTAGCTACTTGGGGTAGGGTGTGCCAGTCTGATGGATCTGCTGAGGAAACTGGAGTGTCACAGGCTGTAGGCACCACCTTAGAACCTCAGCACCTCAGGCTTCACATGGTGTCTTTCCCAGATTTTATAAGAATGTGTGATCAACAGAGATCAGTCTCTTTATCTGATGCATGGGGGGAAAGTCTGTCCTGACAAAAAAGGAAAGCCTCATTGTAATTCTAGACTTGTGTCATTTTCAGGAAATCTACAAGAAGGCATTTCTGACTTGTTTGTTCACAAATAGTAGTGTTTCCCTCTTTGGTCACAGGTGCTGATTCTTACAGAAATGGGTCACTACAGATCCGTACTTTACCAGTGTCTGGATGTCAGATCATGTGTTCCCTGTGGGAAAACGCCAAAGAAAATATTAATTATTAGTTACATGTTTAACTTTCTGTTGATGAAATGTCAATGAATACAAAAGGAGGAAGAAGTGTAACTTAAGTCAATAAGCTGGAGGGAGGCTGTTAACTCTCAGCACATTTCTCTCCCTCCTGAGACCTCTTCTGACCTGTGGTTTTGATTATGGACCAAATTCTTACACTTTCGTTTTCTGTGTTGATGACAAATCTGAGCTGCTTCTGTATATACTTTAAATATGTTCATTTTTTTCCCCTTTGAAGTTGCTTAAGGCACTGTGCAAGCTGAATGCATTCCTCTTAGCTTGGCTCACTGCAGTGTATTTTACAATGCTAATTTCAATGAGATTTGTTTTTCTATTTTAGTTTGAATATTGTTTTGCTGTTTTCTGGTCTGCTTTTATGTTTTGGTTTCCTGTATTGCTAGTGTAAGGTCTTTGAAGAGCATAGTTTGGGTATGTTAATAAAACTTTTCCATAGTGTACAGCTTTCAAGTAGAAATCATAAATGGGTCATGGCAGCAGCCAGGGGAGGATGTGACATGCAGTCTTGTGGTTATGTCTTACAAGTGCTCCTGTCTGATCTGCTCTAGTCTGCAGCGTTTTCCCCTCTGTGCTTAGCTACCATGGTGATGGGTGACTTGGACATGCCATAAATAGACAAACTAGCAGGGCTTTCACTGAGGCTGAGCATGAGGACAATCCTCTGGCTTAGTGCACTCCAGTTTGTGTTTTTGTGTATGGAAACTGCCACTGGAGACTCTTGCCTAGGAAGCCAGTGTGACAAACACCACTGTGCCTGCCAGTGTAGGAGAGCTTTTACTGAGAGGGCTGGAGATACAGAACAGCATACTGGATTCTGGTCAGCCTGAAGCTGAGGGTTTACCTCCTCGGCCCAGGCAGCCTTTTGCAAACTGGCATGTCTGCACAAGGGTTCAGCTCAGTAGGAAAGTGCCCCTGTTGGTGTCTCTGTATTCCTACAAAGCAGAGACGGTGTCTTAGCACTGGTGGTGTTCATGGTCTTGGAGCTGAGGTGTGGTCACAACCACCCAGCTCCCCTTTCTGAGCATGCCCCCCCCACCATGAGTTTCTAAAATCCTTATGTATGAGATATGTGACAGACTGTGGGAAAGACAACTCCCTGTTCAAGAGGCCAAGGAAGGATATTCCCTGTGTTCCTGCAGTTCATGTAATAACGTGAGACGTCTTGCAGCTTAAAGCTGCTGTTAAAACTTGTGCCTTTTTGTGAGACAATCCATGAGGTACAGAACAGGTCCATGAAGAGAAAATTAAACCAGAGCTAGAATGGGAAGAACTAGAAGAGTATGTCTTGAAATTGGAGCCTGAGACTCAACTACTGCGTCTGCAGGGCCGGGGTAGTCCACAACATCACGACATTCCCTCATGACATTCTTCCTCTTGTTCAGGTCTAGAGGGAGGGCTCCTTCCCTGCCCACATGCAGAAGGAAACCAGTATGTGCAGCTGGTGCTGCTGACCCAAAGCCAGCCTGGAGGGCTGGCAGCAGCATTGCCAGGGCACCCTGCAGAGACCACCTGCCCTGTGGTGCTGCAGGGCTGTGAGGGGAGTCCTTCCCATGCGGGACTATCCCATGCAGGGTGGTCCCTAACCTGGGAGAGAATGGAGAAGATGGGCTGAGGAAAATGGGATGAAAATAGTTCAAAAAATAGAGGGAAGCAACAAAAGACGACTTTTAAGAAGTGCAATAGTTAATATGTGGACATATGTAGAATTAGTTCAGCAAGAGGGAAAAGAGGCACAGATGCAATGAATAAACCACATGGAAGGAATACAGAAGAAAGAGGAAAAACTGAACAGAAGGACTAAAAGCATTAAGAAGGATGGTTGGCATTTTAAATCTGTTGCATGAGTTGTAAATATGATTTTTCAATAAAGTGAGCTATTATTTTTATAATGTATTAGATGAGTTTTCAAATAGAATTTATTCTGCTCTTTCACATATAAATCTAAAGTTTTCAAAGTAATTCCTAAGGGAGTTGATATGATTTTTTTTTTGATCCAATGAAGTTGGATTTGAGTGCTATATATATGTCAAAATATTTGAAATTATAGCTTTTGCAGTTGTATTGGCCCTTTACATATACCCTGCAGGAGTGTGACAGGTGTCCAAGAAAGAAGAAGAAATCATTCAGAAATTCAAATGCTTAAGAATTAGAATTTGTAGGTGATGTCTTCAAAATGGAGGTGAAAATACAGAGTGTTTGTATGTGCTTATGTTTTATAGAAGTGTATGAATAAAGTGTATATAGAATGCAATTAAAGATGTTTTAACTAGTGAGATGATGATATATCAACCAAACCTCTCCCTTAAAAGAAAACAAACCAAGGAGAATGGAAAGAAGTATCACCATTATTCAGATGCAGCACCTAGTTTTGTTGGAGAGAAGGCACTGGATAGAGCTCAGTGCCTAATTTGCTGGTTATTAGTCCTTCATTAGTTTTGCTTCCACTTCAGTTTGATTTATGTGTTATACAGGAGGATTTACTAAATAATTTCTGCAAACAAGTGTTTGTTGTAGGACTATAATATTCAAAACTAAAGCTACAAGTTAAATTACACAGATTAGTTAAAGGCTCTGGTTTTGATCCTGACTGGATCAATAGAAATTGGATTCTGGTTCAAGCACACAAAGCCAAGACTAGGTTTGAGTTTTAAAAACAAACAAACAATCCCAAAACTCCAACTTGATTGCTTCACCTGACAGGTGCTGTTACTGCAGGAGACCTGTCTGTGTTGATGGGGAGCGTGCACACGAGGACAGGGGTGTTCCCAGAGTAGCTGTGTATCAAAATACAAAGTGGCTGTTTATGTGTGCATGCTGTGCCCTCGTTTAGGAAATCACTTCCACGATTTCTGATATCCTTGCTTTCTGATATGCAGACTCTTGCAACAGGATTGAACTATATGCTTATGCTCTTTGACATGGCATCTACATACCTGCGGGATTTGTTGCTAGGATTTTTTCTTTCTTTCTAAATATTGATGTCAAAATAGTAACAAGAGGCTTTGCAAATGAAGAGTTTGGGTTTTCTAGGGATCAGCTGATTTAGCCTTAGGTTCTTCAAATACTTTAAGCTGTTGTGCAATCTCATTTAAGTTCATGAAGTTATCTGCATGGCCAGGTTTTGAATTCTGTTCTCACCATACTAGATGAGACAGCTCTGGTAGGTATAACCTCTTCAAAATATGTTTTTCACAAGGTGGTCTTTTTTCCTTGATAATAAGGGGAAAAAACCACGTGAAATATTGCTGAATGATAAAACTGTTATTGCATTTTACAATGAAAAGTTCCACTATTGTATGGTGATCTTCATTCACAGTGTGCTAAAGTAAGTGTAAATCCAAGTCATCTGACTCTTCTTGTATCACTTTTGTTGTAATGGGTTGCCAATAGCTCCTGCTGTTTGGAAGATTTCTTTAATTTTTATTTTTTTTTAAATGGCCAGTGCCTAATTTCCACCCACCCACNAATTCAGTGAGAAATCTCCTTTAAGTGATTGAGTATCCAGGTAATTTTTCTGTGACCTATTTTTCTGCTGGTGTTGAGTCAAAACATAGATCTGATGTGAAAATGAGAATAGCTTGTCAAGATCCACAACAGCATGTAAAGGCTTGGCAGTGGGTAAGTGTGAGTCAGAAACAGAGGTTCACATGAACCTACATGATTTTTCTTTTCCTTTGTATGTGATAGAAACGTGCTATATGATGAGGTATTTTTGAAAGAGATATGAACTCTGCAGCCTCTATCAAAGCTTTCACCAGAAGATGGGAGATTCTCTTAGCAAAGAGGAGACAGACTCAAACAAGTGTGGGTCAAGTCTGTAAGCTTCTTGCTTTGACTCCGTGTCCAGGGAGTCATCTGGGGCACTCTTGCTAAGCCAGGAGTGAACAGGCACTTCCAGCTGGGTTAGTCCTTCTCTGCTGTGGAATTGGCAGAGGAAGTAATGCACGGAGATGTGGCACAACAGCATGGGCAGCTGTGAGCAGCACCCTAAATTGCCAAGCCAAATGGAAGAACTAGCTATTGCCCATTCTCCTGTGGGCTGAATTAAGTTCTTTCAAAAATCTAGTAATTTTGGTGCTGTGCAGATGAGTGCTGCAGTAGCTTTCTGCCCAAGAGTGTGGGTATGTATGTGCACTCACCTTAAACAACCATTGCTGGACAATTGTTTGTGGGTTTTCATGTACAATCAAAGCTGAGTTTTCATTTGGTTACAGTATGAGTGCTGTCTCAAGCTTCTCTTGAATGTGTTGTCTCTGAGGTGTTTTTTCCATTATTTTTTATATACACTGTATTTTTTCTGTGCTATACTAAAAGCATCTCCAGTGCATATGTTCTTCCTTCTCTGTCTGTAACCTCATGGCCTTTACTGTGTCTGCCACAATAGTCTTTCACATTTTCACATGGTTTTCCAGCTCACGTCTCAGTGATATGGTATTGCTGAAATCACCTTTTCTTAATAATCCTGTGACTTCTGTTTTGTAAAACCCAGAACATATTCTCTGATGTTTCGAGTATTAAATTCTTTCAGAAAAAGTTGTCCTATGTCTTCAAGAGCCTGTTTGACTCAGTTTATTACTATGTGCTAGATTTTTGTTTCCTTAAGATTTTTTCCCCAGTCAATGACTAAAGCTCTTACCTCCATCAATTTTATTTTTCTATCTCTGTTACTTTTCAAATTTGCACTGTATCTATTAAGCTACCACCAGTCCCTCACAAGTGCAAGTCACAAGTAATTACTATATTGAAAGCTGTTTCAACTGTCCTCCAGGCTCCAGTCCAGCAAAGGTCTTCTATGTGAGAGTAGCTGTGAGTGCAGAGATTCCCCTGCTGGATTTTATGGCCCAGAGTTTTTGACCACTGTGAGCAGTGATACCATTACTGTCCTGGAATATACAAGTCCCAGCAGAGCTGGATGCACGGCTGTGTTCTTCCCTACATAATTTGTCTAGCTTCTATATGTTTAAGCATTCAAAATTTGCTTGCCTGCCTGCTCTGGGAGGAGTTTTGAGGAAATGAGAAAATTCTTGTCCTAGTCAGGTTTAGTTAAAGGTTGTGTCCATCTTGGAAATCACATCAACATCAGTGCATGGCATCTGCACGTGGAGTAGGCCACGAAATATAGCAACACTTAAAGGAAAACAAGAAGATACATGTTGAGAGTGCAAAAGGTAATAGTAGTGCCCATATATGGGTGGTGAACTTAAATGATGATGCCTTACTAAATAAGGTCATCATCTAACACACCCCCCCTCTACTCCCAGGAATGAATGTGTGGCTGAATTCTGATGAAATATTTGTCAGTCAGTGAGTGTTTCTTATGTTTACTCCTACAAGTATGGAGGCTCAATCACTTGTGTCAGGATGATATGAGTAAAATGAAGGTCACTTTCAGCATACTTTAGCATGCCTTGGAGGCACTGCTGATAAGGAAAAAGACAAAAGGACAAAAAAACAAAATTAACTTTTAATTTCTGATCAAAACGATGGCTGTCAGAAATAGAGAGATGAATGAAATGTCTTGTAACATGCAGCACAGGACAGTATATTTAACATCTTATCTGATTCAGCCTATCACAGAGACAGAACATGTAATTGTGTGTGTGTGTGTGTATAAGTATAAATATATATGGATCTGAACACGTAGCTCAGAAGAATTTTGGTGACACACTTTCATATCTAGTTCCAGTTTAAAATCTTTCTACCCTAAATTAGGTGAATACATAAACAAATCAGATATATTAATTTTCTGTTGAGAATGCTTTGGTGATTGCTTACAAAGAAAAGTTATTTGCATGCTGATATAAGGCATTACTTAGCATAATGATGGTCATTTTCTCATCCTCAAAGGTATTACGCTCCCTTACATTTTATACTTAACTCAATTACATGGCTGTTCTGCTCTGTGTGATCCCCAGGTACATGTTTGGGGCTTGTCTGATGGAGTTTTATGCACCGGGCGAGGAGCCCCAGAGCCAGCGTGTGGGTACCAGGCAGGCAGTGCCCACCAGCCACCAGCACTCACCCCCTCCAGCTGGGAGACAGAGCCAGCTGCACCCCAGAGCCCCCCTCATGTCAAGGAAGGTCAGGTGGGAAGTGCTTTGAGCACCCACTGGGTGTGTGTTTGTGGGCAGTACACCCACCTGCATCTGTCCTTGATGGATGGGCACACTGCAGTGCTTTGTTGGGGTTTTGAGACATGACTAATACATCCCCTGAAGATATCTAGTGATCATGTTATGTGCTTGTATGTGAGAGCTTCCCCCTCATCCTCTTCATAGAATCACAGAATAGGCTGTGTTGGAGTGGACACACAAGGATCATTGAGTCCAGCTCCTGGCCCTGCATATTATTGCACCCCAATAATCCCAGCTTGTGCCTGAAAGCATTGTCCAAATGCCTTTTGAACTCTGTCAGGCTTGGTGCTGTGACCACTGCCCTGGGGAGCCTGTTCCACCCTCTAGGTGAAGAACCTTTTCCTGATATCCAACCTAAACCTCCTCTGACACAACTTCAGCCATTCCCTCAGACCCTGTCACTGGTCACAGAGGTTCTGTGCACTCACAGCTACTTCACTTGAGTGAAGAGATCAGTGCCCACCCCCTCTATTCCACCCACGCTGAAGACCACAATGAGGTCTCCCCTCAGTCTCCTCTCCTCCAGGCTGAACAGACAAATCAATCAGCCACTCCTCTTACAGCTTCCCCTCCAGACCCCTCACCATCCTTGTGGCCTCCTTTGGACACCCTCTGACGCTTGACATCTTTTTTTTTATACTGTGGTGCCCAAAACTGCACACAGTTCTCAAGAAGACAATATATATGTAAGAAAGAAAAGTCACAAATGGTAATAGTTGTTAATGACAGGGACCTGGGGCTTTAAAAGAAGAGGGTTTCTAAACAGAGCTTTCAATATATAGGGTCATGTTTTTCTGGCCTGAATTGTGGAAAGCCCCTTCACTTATTTTGAGGTTTACCAAAGAACATGTTTGTGTTCAGAGCCTGTCTCAGGAAAATGGAGACCTGTGTTCATCCACCAAATAAATAAAGTGGAAAGAAAACTAATTCAAGTCTCCCTTAACAATATTTTGATTTTGCTTCAGCTCTGAAACCACTTTGCCTTTTAGAGCCTCTGGCTTTTTGATTTCTAGGTTTTTCTGAGCAACCTGATCTATTCAAAGGTGTTCCTGCTCACAGCAGAGGGGTTGGAACTAGATGATCTTCAAAATCCCCTTCAAACACAAACCACCCTATATTCTGTGGAGAATCATGGCAGGGAGATGAAGTGCAATGGTGGGATCCATAAGGTAGGTGAGTAGGTAGCATGAGTAGGTAGGGATCCATAGGTAGCATGAGACTTACTGAATTGAGTAGCCAACCTTGCTAACAGTTATTTGAATTTAAACTAGTGACAGGATGTGAGCTCTACAGTCACTCTCAGTTTTTTGATTTTAAATTACAATCTGTTCAAAAATACATTGTATTTTCTGCTTAAATAGTTTCAGATCAGTTATCTTAATTGAAATGGTGTGTAGGGATCTGCAAGTACTTTTCATGCAGATGCCATTTTTAAGTATTGTATTTCAGAGATTCCTTAAAAATACATTTTTGTTGTGTTGCAAATCAAGTGTTTGCTGAGAATCTTGCCATTAAACAACTGAGCCTCTAAGACTTTTGCCTGCAACAGGTCTAGGTTCTGTTTTGTCAGCAGCAAATGGCATGACTGCCTGGCCATGCCAAGAAGATCTTGCATTGAGCTACAGTGAGGTCGCCATGCATCTGACAGCTGCCAGAGCTTCCTCATGATTCAAAATGGCATGACCTGGTCTTCTGAAAGCTCTTAATCTATTCCTACACAAGGAACCAGGGTGCCCAAGCTTTCACCTTTACAAAGCATATGGGAGTGGGAGTACTTTAAAGAAGAAAATATTTGCTTTGTCCTGAAACCACATTTCTGTTGCACAGAGAGAAGGTAAGAGAGAGAGGTAGGTCTCTATGTAAACCAAATTCTTGAATTTACTCACTTCTTTCAAAAGGGCCATACAGGCATTTATGTTGGAATGGATGTCAGTAGGTCTGTACTCCAACCTCCAGTTCAAAGTAGGTTTACCTGTGAGACCAGACCATGTTGCTCAAGCCTTTATCCAGACAGCTCTTGAAAGCCTCCAGCAACGAAGCCTTCATGGCCTCTCTGGATGATTTATTTCACTGCCTGCCTGCCCTCATGAGCAACAAGTTGCTCCTTATATCCAGCCTGACTCTCTTGTTTCAGCTTTTAGCTACAGTGTCTCATCCTGCCGTATACTGATGGGAGATAATGGGTCCATCTGCTCCATCACTGCCCTGTTGATACAGACAAGTGGACATTGCATCCTCCGCATCCCCAGGCTGTGCCCCTCAGCCTCTCCGGTCCTCCAGATCAGCTAAAAAAGACCTCTTTTGCTTTTCCTGCCTCAGTGTGTGTTCAGTGAGGGTCACTCACAGCTGTGTGCCCACGGATGTTGGGAGGAGAGGAGGTGGGAAGGGTAGCACTGACAGGACACCTGAAATGGGACACCACCTGTGCTGGCTTCTGCAGTTCAGTGGTGTAGGGAACTGGGTGTCCTGGCTTGGGAGCAGAAAGTGGCCTGGGCTGGCTCTAAAGCTTTAAGGCAGAAGCCATTGTTCAAAGCAAACAAGAGCTGTGTGCACGCAGCAGAGGAAAGCAAGTGCGGGATGTTCAGCACCCTCTGCATCCTTGTGCTCCTGCAGAACAGGAAGGTGCTTCCAGCCTGTGTCTGGGAAAGGTTGAGTGAGTCTTAGCACTGCTTGTTCAAGTCTTGAACTCTACCAGATCACTCTCGAGGCAGGACAGTCAGTGAACAGTACAATCACTTTAGTTCTAGTATGAATACAAAACTTTCTCAATGAGTAATCATTGGGAGGTTCAGTTAATAGAAAATCTGGAAAATCAGAAGGCCTGGCTTCAGCAGAGGAGTACTTGGGATTTGCAATTTTTGCAGAGATTACAGCTTCCTAGCACATTTTGATTTAATTTCACTTTGATTTCTGTCATGATTGTTGTTCAATGAAGAAAAGGCTCTTTTCCTTCCTACTTCATTCTCTTTGTTTCTCTATTGAGTACTGGATATGCTGTTACCCTCTCAGCTAAGCCACTGTAATGTCATTAACTGCTGAGAAACTATGGAGCACAAGAGATCTGTGATTTCCAAGGTGCTTTATTTATTTATTTTCTTTTTTAAGTGGGTGGGGCATCATTTACTTCATTGTGGGGGGAAGCTTCTCCATGAAGTTTCTTAAAAGAGTTCTGGAGAAATCTGCTAAGTATTCAGATTCTGAAAACACTAGGAAAAAAACACATGAATTGAACTTTAGTCTCTTCTGGCCCTAAAATCTAGAGGAGTTTGCTTTACACTTTTATCTTTCAACTGTGGACAGATGAGACTGGACAGCCAATTAGCAATGATGCATATCTGTTGACTAGACATCATAGGACAAGCTACAGCTTGTTTAAAATGGCATAATTCCACTGCCTGCCCTGAGTTTTCCTCTGCTCTGGGCCGGGATCCTGCCTAGTTACTGTACGCAGTAGAAGTGTGGACATAATTACGCATAGGTCCCCTTTAGAAAAGCAAGGCAACCTCAGGAACAGAAACCTTACTCTCTGCAGGCAAGAATTCTTTAAGAATTGGGACTCTTTGCCAGAGTTGTGAAATAACATTGGGGATCATGATATAGCTGAATGTTATTCTTTCACGTTGTGCAAGGCATTCCAGCTGAGCCTTCTCTTCACTAAGTACTCTTCAAAGCAACTGTCTCAAAAGAGCAGCTTATAAGTTTGGAAAGAAGGTGAATCCGTGAAGTAAATCCCACTGAATGTCTCAACTGTTGTTATTTATTTGTTTATATATTAACTCTTTATGCACACAGGTAAGGACCACAAAACTATTTATCTAATTTTTGCCACAACAAGTTCCATCCCAATTTCAATGCAAGGATGAGATAATTTTAGCTATAAATTTCCCCTGAAATCAGTATTTTTAAACAAACTATGGAATTCGAGAAATAATATAATTGATTAGCAGATGTTTAAAAGCTGTTGCTTTCCAGCATTTCTCTGATGATCTGTAAGTCAAAATCACAATGGAAATTGCTTGAGTGGAAGACTAAATACAATCATGCATTTATTTGCATCTTAATACATTGTTGTTGTTTTTCCTGTTCAAGTAAACTACTTCTCAGGATGCACCTGTATAACAAATTTCCGTGGGAATAGGCTTATGTGAATTTTTCCTTGCTGTGTTGTACTTTAGGTTGAGATTAAAACAAATCTTGTCTCAAACACCAGGAACGAAGTGAAATTTTAACAAAGAGTTAGGAGCTTAGGGGTCAGGCCTCCCCTTTTATTGATATATCTGTCACCCTCCTGCTTCTGCCTGCAACTGGGGGCTGCAGCAGCAGCATACAGGCTTTCTGATAGTTCAGATATTGCCTGCAGATCCTGATCCATCAATAAAACCTGTGCCAACCATACCGTACCACACCTAAAATCCCCTACCTGAGTGGTCTGTACTAAGTTTGTGAAGTTCTAGGGGAAAACAAGTGAGTATATTTTAAATATATGAGTGGTGATGACCTTTTTGACTAAAACTGGCTACAGGTCTGGCTGACCTTGGCAGCATGAAAGGGTCATTTCTTGACATGGCTGAACTGTTCTAGAACAATTTATCCAGTGTGCTGGGTACAAACAGTCTTTTCTTCATTACCAGGCATGCATATCTTATCTTTCTACCTATTCTTTTTTTAAAGAATCTTAGCTATTGTGAAGCAGGCAAGGAAAAATGTGTTCTCTATTTATATTGTTTGTTCTCCTTAGCCTCTACTATTCTATCTTGGACAATAGCATTTTGTGAATGCCTGTTTTTGCTATTTTTTTTTTTTTTTTGCTTGGATGATTTTAAAGGAGTCTCCAGTCCTGTAAAACGGGGTCTCAGGGTCTGTTTCTCTGCTGATGTTGATGTTGATGCTGATGCTGATGTTGATGGACCCTTTTCAGTTGATTGAACTGGTTTAAATCAACATCTAATACTGTCTTGTAAATGTAAGGAAAGAAAAAAACCCAAGTTGGTAGTCTTAAAAGAGCGGTTCTTGAAAATCAACAGGAATGACAGAATACCTAGTAAGAACACTCCCTTCTGCTTTGTTTTCCAAGGAAAATTCTACATTAATATGGGGAAGAGAACAGATATTCAGTTGTCCAGAATGAAGAATCTAGTTCTACTCTGTTTTCTTTTTACATGGAGGTCTGCAATTACCATGGTGGTTTGTTTGATTTGGGTTTTGTGAGGGATTGTGGTGGGGTTTTTTTCCAATAGAAGGGGCAAAAGATCATGTCAGATTTTGGTTCAAGATGAAAATCAGTGCTTTCTTCTCTGTGGATTATCAGTGATAGTCTCTAAAACAGATTTACTGAATTAGCCATGTCTCAGTGTAGACAGTGACAAATGCAAGTGTATTTACGTGCAAGATTTTCTTTTTCTAAAGGAAATGTGAAGGCACTGCACATGAAGAATATCTCTGGAGAGGAAAAACACAGTTATGAATTTGAAGGGAGATAATAAATTCATATCCTCTCCCAGCCATTCTCCATTGCCCTGGCAATTCTGTTGTTGGGTTTGCTTGAGTTTGGGTTTGTTTTTTTCCCTTCCCTTTTACTGTTTCACAGATGGTTTAGGGTAATTTAGTAGCATATTTTTATTTTATTTATTTCATTTTATTTCATTTAGCTGCCATCAAACATTACATTACAAAAGCTTTTAGATGTGCATTTTTTCTTGTATTCCTGAGAAATGTTTTTGTCCTTGTTATTAATTTAAAATTTTATATTATTCTCTGTGTTTCTGTTAGAGAAATAGAAGATATGAATGTTGGAGACTATATTTTAACCATGATATTTTAGGTCCCAATCTAAGGATGTGTAGTACTAATTTTAATAACAATTTTGGTGGAAGACATCTAATTCCAGTGTACAGCATGAACTGCAGAAGAAATATACCTGTACAGTCCTATTAGGATGTCCTTGTTTGAAAATCTGGAAAGTAAAGCATAATGCAATTGAAATCAGTTATGTTATGAATAATGTAGGCTTTCCATTATCCTTTATAAAAAGTTGCACGTGCTTCTCAAACCTACCTAGATACATTCCTGTTATGTGACCCCCATAGCAATGAGAACCATGGAACACCAAGAAGGAGAGATCACAGAGGATTATGTTTTGCTGAAGTGTTAAGCCAAAAATGCACCTAAATTACCCCAGTGTGCCTCTGTGTCTTCACAGTGAGGAGCTCTTCTTGAACTTTCCTCTCTGCAGGTGGAGGGGCACAGGGCTTTTGCCTGTCTCACTTCCCAGGGCTGAGTGCTTGAACTCCACACCCCCAAAGAGAAATGAGTGTTCTGAGGACAGGGTTTGGCTCACAGAGTTACCACAAGCCTTCGTCCCTTTACTGTTTCCCCATACAACAGCCTCTCTGCCTGAGATCCTGCAAAGATTTATGCACATGCTTAATTCTGTACTCTGAGACTAATCTCATGGTTTCAGTGGGATTGCAGGCAACATGTACATGTAAATCATTGTGGCACTCGTTTCTGAAAATCAGTGTAAGTAGAAAATAGATTTAAATGTATATCTGGTTATTCACCCTTCTTATTTAAGGGGAGAGGGGACAAGAAACATTTTCTCATGATAACAGACATTGAAAATCCTTCTGCAGTCAGACATTATTGCAAAACTGGTATTGGAGTCTGGTTTGAAAGAAATTTTGCTGCGAAATAAAGTTGACCATAAAGGTTTGTAGGTTTTAGCTTCTCTGTGACTAGTGGTAGACACCTCAAGAGAAAAAATTATTTTGGTGAGAACTACTGACTTTCTCACTGAGTCTGTTCTAATGTTACTACACTCCTGTGTCTTGTCTTGTAGGATCAACTCTTCTGGTTCTTGAGAGAAAGTCATCTTTCCAAAATCAAAGATTCAAGTGGGTCATGTGGGATTAGAGCAAATATGGCATGGCACTTTCTGCAGTATGTGCTTTCCTGACTGGAGTACTTTCTCATGATGTTCCCTGCAGCTTGGGATGCTGTCTGAACACTTCAGCTACTCAACTGGATACATTAATTTATTATTTTTTATTTTGTGTTAGTATTTTTATTTCTTCGACAGGTAAATTCTTCCCTCCTTAATTAAGGTTCTTTATCCTGCAAAGAGTCAGAGACTAGATTTTAGCAAGAGCAGACACATGAGGCTTCAGCAGTTCAGCCAACCTCAGTGAGAACCTCCCCAGAGGGAAAGAGAGAGACCTCAGGAGCAGAAACACATGATCCAAGCTGCATGTCACTGGGAGGCTACACAGGGTTCTGGAGTATACAGGGGTCTACACAGGGGTCTGGTCTGATTATACTGGGATTCTGTTTCAGTGTGGACATAAATGCTGTTGTTTTCTAATTATTTGGGGAGAAGAGGATCTTCATTGTGCAAATGGGGTAGGTAGTAAAACTGAGACAGAACTAAAAAGGCAAATGCTCCATGTTCCTTTGGCCTGCATCCCTGCTTTTCTCAGATCACTTTACAGTTTGCCTTTAAATCCTCTTATTCAGAAGGACTAGCAGAGAAGAAAATAAGGGAAGGGAGTTTACCAGAAGAGGAAAAGAGGGCATTGACCTCAGTGTTAGGTACTGAAGGCTTCTGCTGTTGTGGTGAAATTCTTTACTGGAATGAGCCAAACTCTGTTACTTCATGAGGCAAAGCACCTGTTGACTTGTGCTTGATTAACAACCCTGGGATCTGGCTCTGTGTAGTTTTGATGAGAGTTGCCTCAGCATTTCATCTCAGCCCGCCAACGCTGATCCCCCCAGCTGCTGCTTCCCAGAACTTCCCAGCTACTGTTGGTGTGCACTATTTGAGGAGGGAAGATTCTCTTTGAGCAGCTGCAAAATGTTGTACTAGACATGCTGAAAGGCAAAGCCATAGGCTGGCAAGAGGCAATGAGGGTTAGACAAATGGCAGAGCAGAAACTTTTCCCCTTTACTCCTTTGCAGCCCATCTGCAGTGCCATTGCCGAGAAAGTCTTGGATTTGGCTGCTCTTTTCTTTTGTATTTTTCTTTCTTTTTAGCATTAATCTGATTGGGTTGCTTTTGTGGTTGCCTTTGGGGATTTGTGCAGTGCAAAGGCCAATGATATTTGGCATTATTTATGGGTCTGTCTTGACGGCACCAGAAGATATGGACTGGGGGGTTTTGGTGTGTGCGTTTGTTTGTTTGCTTGTTTGAATGGAGCCAGCAGACCTGCTTGCAAGCAGTGTTTATCATCTTGAGAAGTTAGAGACAACCCATGGTGCCTCACATGGGTTTGTAGTAAGGTATGGTCTCCTCTAAGTAACAGTAGGATTAGAAAAGCACTGGGCTGAGCACACACATATGGGGCTCCCTAAAATGTTCTTCTCCAGAGATTGTGAGGTTTCACTTGATGCTCATTGTAGCTGGCTTTCTAATGGATGTACTAAGTTTGAAAATCTGCATGTCAGACATGTGCAGCCATACTGTACTTGTTGCTTTGCTGCTACCATAGGCAGGAATCACCATATGCAGAAAATGGTCTGGTCAGTACTGTCTTTTAAAAACAAATATTTGGCTGTACTTGACTAATGAGCACTGGCCGTGTTTTATTACACATAAACTCAAAGAACACCATCCATCCCCTCAAAACAAATAAACAGTCCATCTGTACAGACTGGAAAAAGTAGATAGTCCACAGGGCTGTTATTAAACCACCTCAGATGCCCTGTCAGCCTTTGAATTAAAAACAAACAAACAAACAAAAAAATAAACAAAATGCCTGCAGGCTGCCTGGGCTTTAATGAAAGTGGGGCAATTAATGAATTGGGTGTGAAGCTGCTTTGTGATTTTTATGAAAGATTTTGAGAAGGGTGTTAAACTTACAGAATCCTTAATTTTGGCACAGGATTTACTGGTTTTACACATTCTTTGTTCATTCTTAACTGTCTCACGTACACCTAATGAACAGGAGAGATTTCTTGTGTAACACTTTCAGAGTATTTTCACTTTGCTGGATAAATATGAAAAGGTTCAGCAAGGAAATGTGAACTATATATTCTTTGGTTTCTATTACAGAATTATTAATGATATGGCAGATATAGTGTTTGCATATCCTGCTTTGTCACTAAAATCTTGCTGTGTATCTCCTTGATGGTAGCTCCTTTTAAGCTGAGCAGTAACGTGGCTTGAATGAAGACTTTAGGGTTTAGCAAATGAGGAATACACAGGCTTGAGATTCAGAGCAGCTGATGCTCTGTCAGCTCTTCTATGTTGATGGTGATGTGCTCCTGTCATGCTCACTCTCTGTGCTTGAGAATTGCCTTTTGAGAAGCAACAGCATCATGCTGGCTGAAATTGCTCTGGGGTCAATATCTTTATCCTTCTTCAGGGAAGGAGTGTGGATCCTGCCATCCTCTCTATGGACCACAGAGTATTTCCGTTCCTTTTGTTTAAAGACTATAACTCCTGTTGTTTGTTCAGCTTCTTTCCAGTTCAGAAAGGGGTAATGATAGGGCATGAAATGAGCTGGACTCTAATTCGTGCAAGAGAAGTAGATATAAGCAATTGGTTATCTAAGCACACTTATCTAGTTGATTTTCTAGGTAGAGGGGGGATATCACTAGAAAAATAATGCTGGTTTGTTTTGTTGTGAAAAAAATAGCTGATATTTTGGCTTAATTGTCTGAATTTCTGGAGTTGTATGCCATAGGAAGAATGATTTATAAGAAAAGGAAGGAATACTTTTTCTTTGTTTGAAATTGTTCTCCCCAAATATGCAGTTGTTTTATACACAGAGCCAAGAAGAACAGATGTGGGAAGAAGAAACTGGAGAACATAAGAACATATAATAAAATAGATTATCCCATGTCACAGTAGCGACACGAAAATGACGAGCCAGAGACACCTGTTTCCAGGATCAGCGAGAAGGAAGGAAGGAAGGAAGGAAGGAAGGAAGGAAGGAAGGAAGGAACGACCTTCTTTAGT
>VZRZ01006601.1:122127-139419 GCA_013398175.1 Climacteris rufus
ATGTCGCAGTAATGACACAAAAGAAGAGACGGAGACACCTGTTACCAGGAGGAGAGAGAAGGAAGGAAGGAAGGAAGGAAGGAAGGAAGGAAGGAAGGAAGGAAGGAAGGAAGGAAGGAAGGAAGGACCCACCTTCTTTATTTTTTATATCCATTTGGAAATCACTATTCATTGGAGGAAATCAGTTCTTCCTCCCTCAATTACAGTGGTCAAAGGAAATGTCCATCAAAGTTCGGTGTCCATGAGAAAGGAATGTGAATGATAAGATACAGTTACAATAACATATCTATGTTTACAGAAAGAACTGTGTGAAACTAGCTACAAAGAGAGTAAAAAACATTCAACTGCAAGAAGCAAGGCAACAATCCCATGCCCAGAAACCCACTTTTCTAACATATATAATGGATATATAGCTTATATTAATATATAAAGACAGTATAAAGAGAGAAGGAGGGACAAGTGAATTACAGTAGTGCAGTCCCTGGTACTCCGTAGCTTTTATGGGGCTGCTATGCCTGGCTGCAGAGGGATTTGGTTTTACAGCGTGCACTTTGTATTCCACTTTCCTGCTGAATTTTCAGGAGTGTTACCTTGTTATTGATGTTGTTCTTGAATTGTGAGTTTAATTAATGGAGACCATATGTGGGGAAAAGAGCTGCTGGTGTGTCTTCGTGTCACTGTCATGGCTTTTTCTCAGTACCTTTCCATTGTAAATCCACTCTTACACTTCTGACAGTGCAGCTGTAGCAACTGAGCTGATTGATTACATGTAGTTCACAACAGTCTTTCAGAAAGCAAATCAATTTACATTTCTCAGGGAATCCTTTTTCTTATTTATTTATTTATTTTTAACTTTCACCAGTAGCTGAAATGACTCTAAGCTTTAATGATATTAATGTTATTTTACGTATTGAGGTCTAATCTTTGATACACTGGATATCCCTAACAGCTAATGGATTCAAGGTCTGTCCCTATGTAATTAGTTCTTCTCTTTATGTTTTTAGGCTGGTGGAATAATGGAAAAGTATTTAATTAAAGGTGTATTTGTCAATCTTCCCTTAGGCTGATACATGCATAAAACTTAGAATTGATGTGCTGCTCAGCTAGTAACTTTTCAACACGATCCCTTCCTTTCAGCAAAGAGACCTCCTGTTTTGAAGTAGTAATTGTCTCTTCCAAGTATTTGGCCAATTCAAATACTGTTGCAGATCAGCTTTATTGCATGTAGCAGATTAATGCCCATTCCCAAAGCCCAAGGCTTTTATTGGCTGTTTGCATAAAAACAACCTTGTCACAAATTAATAGGAAAGTTATACTTTATTTTATGTGACTGGCATTGTTTGATTGGTCATTTGGTTGTTTTCCAGAATTTAAACTATTTGACAAAATCTTAAAATGTGTGTGTCACTATTTGGTCTTTTGTTTTGTTTTTGCTTTTGCTTTTGTGTTTTTGGTGGTTTTTTGTTTGTTTTGTTTTGTTTTGTTTAGTTTTTTTTTAATATTAAATTCTATTAAGTCTTCTTGATCTCTGTGTTAAGAGACTTAGTGGTATGCTGGAAGAGAGGTAGACACAGAACTCTATGCCATTTCCAAAACTGAAAATAAAAAAATGGTTTTACCTGATTTGCCCTGTTGCAACATGTGGTTTTACTTAAAAGAAAAAAACAAACCCAAATACAAACAAACATCAGCCCCCCAAAGCAGAGTACAGGGAAAATATTGCGACTCAGTGGGAGGCATAATACAGATTTGCTTCATGTAGATATTGCCTTTGATTTCTTTTTCTTTCATGTGTGGTGCTATCATTTATAATGCTAGTATTTGTTTGCATGTCTCTAACTATGGTGTTTACTCCCAGGAATTGTTTTGTGATGGCTGATTGCCCCAAATAAAGGATGGTTAGATAACCTTGTCTTTAGCTAAAAGAGCTTGGGTTTTTTTCAGCAGACAAAATACAATTACTGTTAGAATACAAAAATCAAATATCTTTCTTCACCCAGTAACCTGCAGAGGGAATAAAAAGAAATCTGACCTTCTATAATAATTTGTAGCCCAGTGTTCACAATCTTGTTGAGAAATGTGATTCTTTTATTGAAATGCAAATTAAAAATGCATTTACTTCTGCTTTTTTTTCCCTACTTACAAAATATTCAGAGACCTAGAAAATAGTATTAGCTTAGTGGCTAAAGACCTAATGGAAGACATGGTTTTGATTTTACACACCCAAATCTTCACTCAGAATAAAAATTTGGACAGGTTTAAGGAAACATATTGGTAAATGAAAAGTGATACCTGTCAGAGATGTGACTACTGTCATCATTTTGATGTACATTCCACAATCATTCCCTCTGATATCCTATATGTACAGGAAAGATTGTTCTAAGCCAAATCCCTGATAAAAACATATGTAGAGTCACTGGGAGGCATAAAATCCAAGTAGAAATTTTGGTGTTGGATCCTTCTCTGATTTCATTAAGTACATATGTTTTCATCACAGATTTGTTAAATTATTGTGTCTCCCCAGTTACTTTTATGTTCCAAAGTTTGTATTTTATATAAAAAAAGTCAGTGCTGATACACGGCAAAATGCATCTTTCTGGCTGCCTGAGGTTCTGTAATCTTTCAGTATCTCACAAGAATAGGAAAAATGAATTAGTAGAAGTTATGAATCTGATTTCCTATAGCGTTGTGCTAAATGTGTGAATATTCTTGTGTCCAATAAATTAACATAGCAAATTTCCCTCAGCAGAAGCATTATTTTCCTTCTGCCCTGCCGTCCGTACATGCACAGAACTTGATCAGACACAGTACATTTATAACTCCTACCATTCTGTCAAAACCCTCATTGAAATTGCCCTGGTAAACTGGAAGTTATTTTGCAAGATAGACAAATGGATAGAAGTACCTGTACAGGCAGTTGTATAAAGTAGCTTCCTCAGGAAGGTGGACTGATAATAAAAACTGACTTGCTTAATTCCAGCTGCTCTGACTATGCTGGGGCAGATAACCTGTGCATCCGTTTGTCAGGGAGGGAGGAAGCGAGAGCAGCCCCTTTATCGCCTGATTTGATTTGCTGCAACTCAGAAGTGTTGTTCTGCTTCTAGGAGATCTCTGAATAGATTTCATTCTGCAATAGTATCAGCTGGAGGGTGATTGATTTTGTTGTGCTCTTTTTCTTCCCTATTGTGTAAGAGTCGTGGAGATTTCAAAAAATGTTTCTTTTACAGCATTACCTGAAAGGCCGGGGGGGAGGGGGCGGGGGGGGAAGTCAGCAGCATGTCCCTTCTCAAGCCTTTTCATCCATCCACCAGTAAAACCCAGGGAAGCTGATTTGATGTGTTTCAATTTTGACTATCTTTTTTTTTTCAAATTGCTAAGCTTTCATTGTTGTTGATACTGCTCTAGAAATGGGAAATGTAATATTTAATTTTGAAACTTCAAAATAGATATACAGTCAAAATTTTGTGAGTTTAAAAATATTCCACAACTTCAAGGGTGGTCAAAATGCTGCCTTCCTGGGTAGATGTCTTGTTCCTTTAGATCCGTATTGTCTGGTGCCTGGTGAGGTTCTGTAGCTCAGCTGCTTAGAGCCTGGTGCTAATAATGCCAGGGTCATGGGTTTGATCCCTGTATGGGCCATTAACTTAAGAGTTGCGCTTGATGATCCTTGTGGGTCTCTTTCAACTCAGAATATTCTGTGATCATAATTATAAATAAATATATATATTATTGCTTGGCTTTTCAGTATTTAGGCTTATCAGCCCCTCTCTGAGGAGCATCTGTTGAGAAGTCTAAAGAGCAGTGTGTATAGAGGATGGCTTTCCCTTCCCCTTTGTTTCCATTTGTCTTCCTGTAATGGAACATCTGAGGCTCAGAGTTAGGGATTTGAATAAATGAGAAAGACTGACATCACTATCTTTTATCTTGACAATGACTATCTACATGTAACCTTAACTTCTACAGCACTTAATGATCATCTAAGCTAAACAGATTGCCCAAAGAAGCTGTGGGTTGTTTGAAATAGCTTTTTATCCATCATTTATACACTTGAGCAGGTTTTTTTAACTGAAGTTGGTACTGCAAAGATCAGTTTAGATTAAAAACAAAAAAACAACAACAACAAAAACCCAAACAACAAAAAGCCTATAGATGTAGAAGATAATGATACTGTAAGTTAAAGAATCCCAGGGCCAGGGACACCTTCGACTAGACCAGGTTGCTCAGGGCCCAGCCTGGCCTTAAACACTTCCAGGATTGAGGCATCCACAACTTCTCTAAGCAAACTGTGCCAGTGTCTCACCACCCTCACAGCAAAGCATTTCAACCCCCATTAGTACATATCTCTATATTTCTTAACCCCACATATGACCCCAGACGAATATGAGTGCTAGGAGGGTCAAGTTTCACGCCAAAACCTTGGCACTTGATGACATTGTCCAAGTGAGGTTTTCTGAGAGGAAAAATACTTGTATGTGAGATCTAACACGTGTTCTCTGTATGGTTAGTCAGTAGTTAGACTTGGGGAAAGAGTGCACAGCCTAAAAGCAGCTGTGAAAGAACAAAAGAAAGAAGAAAGATATTTATTCTAGGTCTTTCTTCTGGGGCAAGAGCTCTTCAGGCAAGAGCCTGAAAATGAAGTTTTTACATCAAGAGATGGTCAATAACAGGCACACGTGGTGGTGCTGATGGGGCCCTTCAAAGCAATTGTGGCTTCTCCCACTGCCACCACCCTTCTTGTCCCTCCACTGCTGGGGAGGAGGAAGATGCCTGCCAGCTGTGTTTCTTCATCTCTCTTTAATGCCATCCTGCTGGTTTTGTCAGCTGACTTGTCCCTCTGCGTCAATTAATTTCTGCTATAAAACTGAAAAACTGACTATGAAAATTTTCAGGTTTTAACTTTTGTCTTTCCTGTTTAGAGCACCCGCTCAGGCAGCTATTTTTCCTGGCAGTTTTGACTCATGGCACCTCTGGATCTTGCTCCTGTCTCTGCTCCACAGAGCTGGGGGACAGCCAAAAACAACCCTTCAGAGACACCTGGGGACTCTCTGAGGCTTCTCACGATGAATAGTCTGTGTCTGATGCTTGTGATGGCCTCAGGCAACTCTGGTTGCTTCGGGGTCTTAAAGCTGCTTAAAGGTATTTGCTGGAGCCTCTGGGCCTTGCATTAGACAGCAGCTGATCCCCTGCAAAGCTGCCATCAATTCAGACCTGTGGAGCTACGAGGGACTTGAGCAGGCCTGTCTTGCACAGGGCTAGGGGGTTTGGTGTTTTCTGACTAGCAGACACCTTGCATGCATGCAGATGAAATTTTTACTGGAGCAGTTTTTTGGTAATGGTTCATTGACAGTGGCAACTGAGAGGGTGAAGCTGCTCCTGTCTTGTTACTCCATTAGGTGAAACATACTGGTGTGGTAGAACAACATTCCTATGTCAGCAAGGGGCTCCTCTGGAACTGTTTCAGACTCTGTAGATGGCTTGCTGGAAGGAGCTGGCTGAGAAACAGTCCCAAGCTGACTGTGACAGCCAGAGCTGTCCTGATGGATGATCTGTGAAGCATTGCATCCATGGGGCTGAGCCTAGTCACCTCCACTACCTGCCAGGTGCAGGGACAGGATGACAACACCACGCCACAGGTGACTTTAGAGATTTAAGCAGCATCAGGGAGCTCTGGAGGATAAGGTACCACCAAGCTTCTCAGCTGGTTCATTTTGTTTACTCCTAATGCTCAAGTGCTGGAGATGAGACTCACCAGAGAGCTACCCTAAGCAACTTCTGGAATAACTTCTTTACTGGACCTAAGCCTTGCAAATGTTTTCCACTCCATTCCTGTCTTGTCTTCAGTCCTGTAAGAGCTTTATGCTTCACCTAGTTAAAACCTTTCCTGGTCTCATATGTGCTAAGAGTCCTTAACCACAAACATGCTTTAGACACACAGGCTATCGTGTGTGTGTATGTCAACTACAGCTACATATGTGCTGTTACCTTTCGATGCTCCTAGGCAGCTGGGGAAGGATTCCTCTAAAACGGGATCTTGATGAGAAAAACAAAAAACAAAAAAACCCAACAAACAAACAAACAAACAAACCCCAAAAAACAAAACAAAACAAAAAACCAAAACAAAAACAAAAAAAAAAACCAGCAGGTTTGCATGAAGAGTACAATACATGAACTGTCCTAGTTAATGACCTCTCTGAGAAGCTTATCAAGCAAACACTGCAGAGTCTTTGAACTTGCCCTTAACACAGGCATTGATATTGGGCTCATCAGTGCTGCTGAATTGCAGTATACTTCAGGGAATTGTTTATCACTATGATCTTCACAAACAGGATGACTGGAATGGTTAGAGGCAAACACCACCCATTTTGTCCTGGCATGGGCTGGGCTTTCAAACACTTGAGATGATTAAAGCTATATTCTGTCTTGCTTTATGGATGTTATCCTGCCTGCTATTATCTTTAAGCATCTGGGAAATAGTACTGCTTTTAGATCAACTAACTCAGGCTCTTTAAATAAAATAGAAAGAATTTCCTGCATTTTATTCTGAAACTTTTAATTTTTTATTTCCTCTCAGTATTTGTGGTTGCACAGGTGAGGTACATCCAAAATTATGTACCTTGTGGCTTGATTTCTAAGGTACCTACCACCTTGGGGCCTCTTTGGCTCTAGGCTTTAGTGAGTCCTTTACTGAAGTGATCATTTCAATAGACAAAGCACTGAGCTTTGAGTTGGGTTTATTAGAACCCAACAACATCACTGTACTCTATCTGTAACAGAACAGTAGTAGGAAGAATACTTTACTCTTAGAAATTGCTTTTGTATTCTAAAATTTCTGAAGCAAATTCACTGATCACTGATCCTTCCACATCTGGAGTGCAGCACTGCTGACAGACAATTTGTTGAAGGCAAAACACCAGCACACTTGATGTTCACACTCACGTACATGAGATGTTTTTGCTGTGCACATTGTGTCTGGACTATTAAAACGTGGAACTGGAACAACAGGGAGAAACTAATTACGAGAGGTGGCATCAGGAGGAGCAGTCTCCTCTCTGAAAATTGAGAATTTTATGATCTCCCCCCTGCTGTGTGATTAGTCACTGGGAGAACAGCTCTTCACCACATACTGGGCAGCGTTCCAGCAGTGTGACATTATTGACATGCCCCAGTCATCACCCATTTCTGCCTGCACTTCCGGCTTACATGCTTGAAGTGTTCCTTTTGTAAGGTTTTGGGTCGACAGGAGGCTGGAGCCTGTGTGGAAGTGAGATGAGGGTACTTCTACAACAAACAAGACTTCTCATTTCACGCATCCTTACTACAGTTCTTTTCTTTCACTGGGATTACACTGCAGTTAGCAAAGCCAACAAGGTGCTCCCTCAACTTGGGGATCAAGTTGCAATGTTAAAGTTTTTTTTATTTAGCAATTCTGGGTAAAATAATCTTCAGCAGCTAAAATAAGTCTTGTATCTTTTTTTCCAAGATGTGTTTTTAAGTGTTTGGGTTCTGCCGAGCTACAGAAGGAGAGATTCCACAGATAATTTTAACATTTCTGTATGGTTTCATGAAATTATATCTGTCATCCCTTCCCCCTCCAAGGGGGACATCATGTTGTCTTACTGGATGGTTTCTGGAAGGGTTATGAAAATATCTGTTACACTCGCTGAAATGTGACTGACTCACTTGGAAATAAAACCTGTGCTAGGGAACCATAAGAAACAGATGAGCTGTGGCTGTCCCAGATTTTGGTTATGCTCTTTGGTCTCTCTTTGCACTTCAAAAGCATTATGTAATTGTCAGAATTAATCAATGAGTTACGCTTATATGGAGAAAACTAAAACAGAAAGGTTAGTTGCTTGAGAGCAAAACCAAAAAAAGGCAATAATCCTTTTCTTCTTCTTCCCACAGTAGACATATTTGGTAGTGTTGTGGCTTGTTCTCTTCCTTCTTATTCCAAAGGAATGGGATATCTCTTCATCCCTGGCACTGCACTCCCAGGTCAGAGCCTTAATGAGTCCCAGGGACCTAGAAGACCTGGCAGGGGAGGAGTAACTTATGACCTTGAAGGGAAAAATGGTGATAAACATTGTACTCCAGCCACTGCTTGTTCTTCTACTGCTCCCTTGAAAAATAAGGATTAATAAAACAGCAGAAGACTGGCATATTTAGGTTTTGGTTTACCTTGTTTTTAAGCATCTCAGCAACTCAGTAGCTGCTCCTGGGAGCTTCAGTATCAACTGGACAATCAGTGCTCAGAGAAAGGAGCTTTATGTTTCCTTCAGCGTTAAAGAACAAGAGCTACCTGCCTCACTGGCGAATGTGATTAATTGTCGCTTGTCTGTAGGAGAGGAGTTGTGGCCTGCTGGCTTTTCAGACTGCCTTGTCTGTCTTGCCTCTCCTACAAGGATGGAGAGGAGTGGAGGGGAGGATATTGTAGAATTTGTCAGTATAATGCTGACATACAGTGAAGCGTATGAGTATAAATATACTTTTCCTTTTTAAACTGATCTACATCCACAAATAAGCAGATTGCAATAAAGCACGGGGTAAATATCTTAATTGTTTTCGCAGAGAAGAGCAGTCATGAAAAGCAGATCAGCTTCCAAAACTGTTCCTTTGCCAAACGCAACATTTCTATATATACACCAATGGTCCAGCACTGATATCCTAATAGCAATGGTATAAAATCTTTGTCTTTTAATGCCTGTGCTTATTCCTTGTTCCCTCAATTACTGCTCAAGATATGACTCTGCCGATGAGCACTCATCAGGTTTTGTTTAGAAGAATTGTTTTCTATGTCCTCCCTGTGACAGAGGCTGGGGAAGAAATTCTTAAATAATAGAGCTGCCATTTTACTGAAAGTAATAAATTTTTTTTTACATTTCATTTAAAATGTAAAATGATTGTGTTAATTAAAAAATGAAGGAAACTAGTTAGTTTTTATTACTTATTTGAAAAATGGAAAGAAGACCCTTTGGAAGATTCTCATCCTCCTCATCATATGCTGTTCTTATTTTTGCTGCTTATTTAAGCACAGAAAAGTCACAATTTCTATACCTAGTAGGTATCTGGATTATGCCTCAAGAAGTCAAAAATATAGTTATAGGCCTGTGTCCACATGATGATGACTGTAGTCATGTTTTTATATGGAGAGCTGGGGAAGATAAGACTGTAGTGAGGCATTTTCAAACCAGAGCTGGGCTCCCCATTGGGTCTCCCCCACTCCAAACTTTACTCCAGCTCTTCATTTTTACAGTATGATTGCTTTCTTTTCCTGTGTGTCCTTCTTAGCCTGCTCTCCTGACAGCCCAGCTGGTACTGTTCATAATTGGCAGGCCATTTAGGGCTTAGACAAAAATAGCTATAAATTAAAACACGACTGACTGACCACTGTCTCCCCTGCTTTGCACCTTCTGTAGATACTTCCATATGTGGAAAATGAGTGGGATATTATATCATTTTGTTCTAGTATGATTTTATGCATGCTTTGAAGGGATGTAAAGGAGTACAGGCTGGTATTGTACAGAACAGAGCCAATAGTTTACTTTCAGGTTTGTGTGCTAATTCTGCCTTTGGTTCACACTTTAAACTTCTGTTGCATTTCATTAATTTTAATTATTTATAATATTAATAATAAATCAGTCTGTCTTCTACTCTGTCCCAGGGGAACCCTACCACGAAAGCTAAAAATTAGGTATGTTATTACTGTATTTGCTAAGCATTAGGAGTCAGATTATTCTAGCGAGTGATATCTGGAGAGTATACTGATAATTTTAGGTAGTATTTCACCTAGATAGTGAATTGGAATTTAAAGAGGGGTGGACGGTGTCAAGCTATTACAAGCTTTATAACAGCACCTCTGGAAACCTCAATGGTGATTTAATAATGAAAAAAAGGCTCTTAAAAGCATTAAAAAAAAAAATCCAAAGCTTACAATGCTCTGTACCTGTAACAAGACTGATTAATAAAATACTTTTGAAATGCTAACTATTAAGATGAAAGGCTAATAATTAGTCTGTGTAATTATTAACTAACTTTCAGAACTGACCTGACAGCTGTTTCCTGTGTTTTGGAAAGGATGACGGGCAGGGGGAGAGGGCTGCCATAGTGATCAACCCATCTTTACTGACAGACACATATTGGGAGGTGAAAAGCCCACAGCCAGTACTGCAGCTCAGGCAGAAAAAAAGACAGGCAGGTAAGCATGTTCATATTGAGTGAATGGAAGACATGCTTAGGTTTGACTTGCCCTAAATCCCTGCCTCCTCTGAAAAATGAAAAGTTCTGGGAAGTTTTGGCATGGTTTTGGCACCTGTTTTGTTGACTGTATGGGGTTTAGAGTCTTCTTGTAGCAGGTTGACAAAGGGGTCCGTGCCCAATGTTCTGGTCTTGCGCCTGTAAATGGGGTCAAAGCTCTCCTAAGGTTGGTAGAGCTTTTGCAATAATGGCTTTCCGTAGAGCAGGCATCCAATTTCTTTTAAATCCTTTTAGGTCCAGTTGACCCAGGAGAAGGCGTTCTTAGCAGGAGTTTTCCTCCCCCATCCAGTCATTCTACAAACAAGAACTCAGCCTCTATGAGTAAATTACTGTGTTTGGTATAAATGTCTTCAGATTTCAGCAAGTTCAAGATGTTCAGCCAGACTTGTTTTAATTCTTCCTTCCTCTCTCCCGTGAACTGCTGCTCAGAAAAGAGTTTCTGGGATGAGTTTTGACTAGCTTCTGACTTTGCATATACTTTTTTCCTTGCATATTTGTTATATTCACAGGGTAATTGCTGTTCTGTACCACCTGGAAACCTTGATCTGCCACTGAAGCAAATACAGTTCCTGTGTTGAAGGCAGAAGCTTTCTTTTGAAGGTTGTCATAAAGCTCCTACTCTTGCAGAAGGTAATAGATTTCAAAGCCATAAGGAAAGCTGTCAGAGGGATCAGGCTCAGTATCGCCCTAAGGCACATGGATATCTGTTTAATTTTTTTCTTTTTTAAAGTAATTAATACAGACTAAAGCTTCTCAGGACTTGGAATGTTAGGAGTATCTTCGGAGTGGATTTGTTGGCAGGGGCTGGGATGCAGGATCAAAGATGCATAATAGATCCTTTACTGCATGGCCCAGGCTCAAAGAACTGGGAGTCATCTCACAAAGCAGAACTTGATGGTGATTTCTGATTTTTTTATGTAATCTATCGTGAATGCCTGTCAGAGCTCTGCTGTGGCTGGTTTTGTTGAGCAGTGCTTAATGCATAGTTGATGGACTTATCCTAAAGTTGAAGGCATATAAGCTATGTTTGAATCAAAACCCCATTTTAGGATGTAGTTAGCTTCACGCGCTTCCTTTGTTGCAGAAGAGAGAATTAGAAGAAGTGCTTTTTAAATGGAAAGAGAGAGTTTGTGTATGTTCAACAGTAATTCTTTTTACTTCTTTGCGGACTGTGCAGAGCATGAGAGTGTCTTGGGACTGAAACAAAGAGTGAAGAAGGAATTAATGTTTTGTAGGGCCCTGTTGTAAAGCTGATGGCTGACTTGCTTTGCAGCTTTGCTTCCTTTCACAGTTTCTGATCCTGGGAGAACAGATCTAGGTTCTCCCCAGGTTTGTGTTTGCAATGCAAGCACGCAACAGCATGTTGACAGGCAGCTGTAACCAAGCTCTCCATAGGGTAAGCTGAACTGAACCTGAAGAGCTGTCACAGAGGACTGAGGGGATGGATGTGTGAAAAAGGATGGGCTAGACAAACTGGAGGGAAATTACTCCTATGTGTTCCTCATTACCACACTCTTCTGTCTTTTGTATAACTATTTTAGTGGGTTGCTCTTAGTCCTGGTAAGCCTGCTGTGTTGGCTCCTGTGCTTTTCCCTTTCCCTTCATGGCAGGATGCTTGCTGAAACATGGATGAGAGATGGGGAAAATATGTTCATGTTGTTTGGTAGTGATTCCAGGTGAACTACCTTCCAGACTTCTGCCACACCTGAACTAATTATCTTCAGAGATATTTTTATTTACTACAAGGAAGTCCCCAGAAGTTGTGCTGTCTGTATAGGAAGAAGAGTTTAAATCATTACTGTAACCCCTTTCTCACACCCATTTGCTGTTGGAATTACTGTCATCTGTACTCTCTAGGTAGCATTGAGAGCAAAGTGATAATTGTAGATTTGGTAAGCTGTTGTTACGACTACATTTTTCTAGGTTAAATGATTTATGATGTTTTACCACAGCTTTATAAACAGGAAAAGCCAGTCTGAAGACAGAATAGAGATACTAATTAGTGAATGATAGAAATACAAATTTAAAGCAGTGACAGTAAGGCAGGGAATTTAAACAAAAGAGCATTCCTTTTATTACAACCTAAGCCTTAATTACATATCCTAAGTCCTCTATTATATCCTAAGTTTAATTGCAGAAAAGAGGGGATGGGAAAACTAAGTCTTCACAGCCATATTTGGCAGAGGCTCCGGAATAAGATTTGCCGTTAGAAGAGAAAGTAGGAAGTGAACCCCCATGAGGAGCACCTAAGAGAGATCAGGATGCTCTAACTTTGCCAAGGGGAGATGAGGAGAACTTGAAGCTCCTGCCACCAAGGAATGGGACAGAAGTAAGTTGCTGAGTGCAGGCTGAATGCCCCCTGAAGTAGCAAAGGGAGAAGAAATATGACCTGGGGGTGACCTAGGTTATTTTGCTATTTTGTCATTTAAAAAAAATGTTTAACTCTACATTGGTGGTGTGAATTTGTCACAGGATGGCTTAACAGGCTCCCAAATTATCTGTCAGCCACCACAAATGGTGTTTTCTTGAGAACATGTTCAAGGAATTGTTATTGTGGGGGATTGGTAGCATCAGCTGTTGATCTTGCAGAAGGAACATATTTACTAAATTATGAAAGTATACAGAATAAAACTCATTTACTTTTCAGTATTAAATTATAGCAAGATTTCTCTACTATGTGTATGGACCCTCTGCTGCAGACTTGCTTTATTTCTTTTCTTCCCCTCCTCCCCAGTGTGGTGTCACAGTAACAACACAAAAGCAAGAGCCAGAGACATCTGTTACCAGGATCAGAGAGAACAAAGGAAGGAAGGGGGCCAAGACCCGCCTTCTTTATTTTTTATATACATTTGGAAATCACTATTCATTGGAGGAAATCAGTTCTTCCTCCCTCAATTACAGTGGTCAAAGGAAATGTCCATCAAAGTTCTGTGTCCATTAGAAAGAAATGTGAGAGATAAGATACAGTTACAATAACATAGCTATGTTTACAGAGAAGACTGTGAGAAACTAGCTACAAAGAAGTAAAAACATCCAGGACTGCAAAAAGCAGGGCAACAGTGTGGTCGCTGAGAAGGGACATGTCCGGCCTCAGTTAGTGTACAGGGCTGTGATCAGTCCTGCAAGCTGGTTTTTCTTTCAGGGAATCCTGGACTTCATATGTTTTTCTAGTTTACTTTTCTTTGTCTCCAAATATGCTGGATTGTCTAAATTGAGTGTGTTCATTAAGTCTGAAAAATGAAAGGATCCCTTTTTCCTCTTGGCTTAGTATGGACAATACAAAGAAAGCCATAACCTAGAAAATCATGAAGGCTTAAACCCCCCCACCCCCCTCCCCCAGTTCATTTACTAAAAGTAGATTCGTCAAAGTTTCAAGAGATAGGATGGGGTTTTTCTGGCTTGGGTTTTTGTGTATGTGTGTGTGGTTTCTGAAACAGAGTTGCCTTTTAATTAAAAATAGGTGGAATTTTTTCCTTGCAAAGAAAATGCGCTTATTTCAGCACCTTTGGTTTACATTTTGGGTTCTTGCTTCAAATAATGGAAATTCTACAGAATTTCTGAATAAAATCAGTAACTATTTTGCAATAAGAGTATTTTCTAATTGCATTCTATAACCTGAAGTTAAATACCCAGAAAGATGATGGATGTTAATGGGCAGTCTATATTAAAAATTCAATGTGCCATAGTGTCTTAATATTTCAGTGCTTAATATTATCTACCTATATTATCTCCACAGGCAGAAAATTGTCCTCTGTTTTCCCTTTTCTAGAGATGAAGTGACACACAGACACAATTAGATATATCTCTTCCACCGTATTTTTTAAACATCGGGGCCCAAGTTCATGCAAAAATAATATGGTAGTGTCAGGAGCTAAGCTTTACTTTTAGGCTTAGACCACATTCCTCTTCCCTCAGCTGAACTGCCTCCAAAGGGGATTTTGAAAGCTTCATAACACAAGCAAAATCTTCCTGTGGATGCTTTCCCTCTGTTACTTCAATGCAATTTTGGTAGGTGTTGTTTATGGTCTCCTTTAGTGGCAGCTTATGTAAAGAATAGAATTGCCCAAGGAGAGAGCAGTTAGAGAGACTTGCAAAGTGTGTGGAAATGGGAGAAGGTCTCTAGCTCCATTTTAAGTTCTGTGGGTAGTCGTGAGCTCCGTTCTCAGCTGGCAGAGGCACTAGAAAAGTCTCCATGCAACTCCATTCCCAACTTTGCTGAAGGTTTGCAATCTTTATTCCCAGCAGCTGATCGGGAGAAGAGTTTCTCTCCATTGCTGCTCTCTATTCTTGATCTATGCAGCACTATAGCTAGGACTTTGGCTTATTGTAGATAAAGAAAATGATAAATTCTTGTGTGCTTATATTATACAGTTTAAAATATATTTGTAACATATATTGCAGCTGTGGCACTGCAAAACCTGGGCTATTTTCTTGTATTCAAAGGCTTCTGCTTTTATCTTTTTTTTTTTAATGTGTAGTTTTGCCCTCAGTATGGTATTTCTTTGCTGAAAACTCTAGGGTGAAGTGCCACCCAGACCTCACCTTGGGAAAGAGGTTTAGAGCGAGCTGCTGCGATGTCCTCATGGACTAGGGGACACAAAGCTGTCTGGATGACACCTTTGAGAAACGAGAGTGTGTCTCCACATCTCTATCTCCTTTGCATAATCTGTGATATCTGAATTAAGTTTCATGACATATCAACACTTTGAAATTGAGTTAATATACTGTGTTGTATAATACATTATGAATGACTTGGGCATCAATTGTGCTGGAGCATCACCAACCACAGACTTGAAAATGTCTCTTTCAGTGGCAGAAATCCTAAATAATACTGAAACCACATTCTGTTGACATAATTTTATTTTATATTCCTTGTCCCATTACAGCATCTCTTACTTGCAAAACCACTCATGTTCAACCCATCTAGCTTCCTGTTCTCTCCTCCATGTACTTGTCACAAAGTCCCCGTTCCACGTCTTTCGCATTACAAATGTTCCCATGGTGTTGCACGGCTAATTTTAATTTGTAACATCAGAAGTGTTAGGATTATGTTAGCTTTGCTGAGCCTGGGCACTACCATGTGAAGAACAACAATGATGAGCATTAACATTTATAATAACAATGTGCAGCAAAGAAGAGTAAGAAACAGAAAGAAAAACCCCACTGTGTTTTTCTCTTCTTGCATATTTGCATTCTGTGCTCCTAAGCAGAACTAAGATAGAGCTTGTCTTGTCAGAAATTGTCTTGTAAACTATACATTGGTCTGACATTGGATACAATACATATATAGGCAAATATGCAGTCACAGATTTCTTGCTCTTAATATAACTCATCTTAAGCCTGATTACTTTGTTTCAAAATTAGAATCTTAGAACATATTAATTATGGATATATCCCCAGACAACATGGCTGTCCATGGGGGATTTCTGCCCTTAACTCTGGTTAGTGTTAATAGGAGCTATCCATGCAAACTCCTAGAGGACCAAAAGAGAATTAACGTTCTGCTAGCTGTGTTTTTTTGTTTAGGGTGCAGAACAATGCTAAAATGTTCTCAGAGGGAATTGGTAGAGTGCCTGATAGTGCCAGTCTGAAACCTTTCCTCTCTTTATATAAATATTCCTATTTACAGGAGCATGTAGTGACAGAACAAGGGGGAATGGGTTCAAATCGAAAGACAGCAGGTTTAGATTAGATATTAGGAAAAAATTCTTTACTGTGAGGGTGGTGAGGTACTGGAACAGATTTTCTAGAGAAGGTTGGGATTCCTCATCTCTGGGAGTGTTCAAGGCCAAGTTAGATGGAGCTCTGAGTCACCTGGTCTAGTGGAAAGTGTCCCTGCTCACAGCAGGAGGCCTGGAAAAAGGTGATCTTGAAGGTCTCTTCCAACTCAGGTCATTCTATGATTCTTTTCAGTGGATTCTGGAACTGATAAAAGCGCATTACAATAGTACAGAAAATATTGTATATTTTAAAGTTTATATATAAAGGGATACTCCTTTTTTGGCTTTGTTGTTGTTTTGGTTTTATAACCTGAGTTAGACATTAGGGAATACCTTTTCTTTTATTTTTTCCCTGGGAACACTGGACTGAGAAATGCTACTATTATATAAATAATGTCTATGTGACCTGGTGTTGTATGTGCTAATTACCCACTTGTCATGATTCTACCACCTTGAATTTCTTGTGGAAAAAAAATAATCTCATTGGTATTAGCAACAAGAACAATTTCAGACAGAGGGGGTGGGTTGTGCTAGAAGTTAGATAAACTTAGAGATTATTGAGCCTGTGTTGTCTGAGACTTCTGGGCTCTAGTGGAAGCTAAGCATATAATAATTAAAATAGTTTCTTAGTGATGGAGAATTTACTGCATCTTTTGACAATTCATCTCAGTAGCTAATTATACTTAAAACATGCTTTTTATCTTCAGATTGAACTTGCAAATATTGAATTCTGTTGTGTGTCTGCCCACTAATTTAGAGTCTTATGAAATATCTTCTTCTTGTCTAGTCCCTTAAAGATTATAATCTTCTCTTTGAAGCAAAATACATTTAGTTCAATGTCTCACTGGAAGGAGTCTTTTTTTTCTTTCAGAACAAAATCATTCTTGTTGCTCTTCTCTGCTCTCTTTCCAAGCTTATTTATTTTTATTTATTTATTTTAATTATAGGTATCATCATTTCCCAAAGGCTTTCCTGCTCTGTTCCCAGAGACATTATGGTTTTACGTGCATGTCTGCAGCTGTCGCTAACTAAGCAAATGCCACAGATCTTCATGCCTGTCCTCATGGAGAGAGGTCTGACACCCTTGAGCTGATGGAAAGAGCAGGCAGGTGTCATTCAGAATCCAATCTAAAGGCTTTGTTGTCTAACACCATTCAGAATCTGTACCCAGGAATAAATCAGGATCTCTTTCCAAACGATCATGTCTATTCTTAGCAACAGCTAAATCTTATGATCATCATGGTAGGCCCGTGTGACTGGAGGGCTGTGTACCAGGGCAGAGGTGATAAGGAATGCATAATGACTGCCTTATCGGGGG
>VZRZ01006601.1:139436-152047 GCA_013398175.1 Climacteris rufus
GGGGGGGGGGGGGAGGGCTCCTCAAGGAGGAGAAGTCACAGCTTGCTGGATATACAAAGGAAAATAATGTGTAACACAGCTGTAGCTGTGCCAGCTGCTTTGCAGTCATAGCAGAGCAAAAGTACTCTTACCCAAACTGCAGTAACAGAAGAAAAGTAATTCTGTCATCTTCTGTCAGTCTGCTCTCCACAAAGAATGCAAGTCAAACTCAGGGATTAGATGAACAATGATGCTGTCAAAGAAGTGCCCTGAAGGTGTGTGTGGGGGGGTAAACAAATGGATCCAAATAAGAAAAGTCATGGGCCTCTTGCAGGGAAGAGCAGGAGCTGACCATCCTCATCCGATCGCTTCCGAGTCCTGCTGGCCCAGCCTCATGCAATGGAGTGCTTTAACATCATGTCATTTGATTTATTCTTTACCCACCTGACTTGCTAGACTAGTTGGAAATTTCTTTTTTTGTATCATACTGTTAATGAAAATGAAGGAAAAGTGGGTCAGGTGTGTGTGTGTGTGTCTCTCCCATTATATGGAAGAAAAAAAGAAAAGTTAAGAGAAAAAAGCTCACCAGAGAGGCATGGAAGGAAGTGCATGTTGAAAAGATGGTAGTGAAGGAAATTAGGAAGAGTGTGACTGTGATCCCTCTGTCTGTGGATAATTTCTTTCAAACAGACTGTAACAAATACTAACTTCCAAGTATTTGTTTTATTCCAGTTGCAGATGAAGAATTTTTGAGGAAACCTTTACTTTCTTAATCTTCTTTTCCTGCTCCATATTGCTATGATGACACAGACATAATGGGGCTTTACCAGGATCTTCCAGTACTTTTGTCTCATTTGGTTTTGTTACAGTAAATGCATATGAGCATCTTTGGCTTTTACTTCTGGCACAGAAATTATTAAAGCATCTTATGTGGCCTCTTTCTTGAGGCTTTCATTTGACGTGTAGGTAGGTTTCTGTTCCTGGTCAAAGATTTATTTTAGTGAAGGACAGGGCACAAAGATCTTCTCTTCGAATTTGCTGGTCTGTATGTGTTAGCATATATTATGATGAAATACACAGAAGCCAGGCACTGACACTGCTCCAAAGTAAAACTTGGTAGCAAAAAGCTGTGCAACTATAAAACTCATGACACTTTCATAAAGTATGGCTTTTTGGTGTGGATGGGCTGACATTTTCCTACTATTTCATTTTTTAGCTGATTTATTAGGTAAGGTTGAACGTCACTGCAGGCTGAATTACTGTAGGTATCATCTCAAAAAGTGATCTCTGCAAAGACAGGCCTCAGAACATTGCCTAACTTCTGTATTTAGCTCTGGTTATTACAACTGAGTCACTCAGAAGGGAGCACATAGCAAATATCCACAGTGTTCAGAAGGTGCATAAAGTCTCCATTGATTTCCTTTTTCATACTTTTTAATAGTTAATGTAATCCTATCAGGTTGGGTGGTGGGTTTTATTTTTTGGGCATAGGAAGGTGGGAAAAAACCCTCACACCATGCTTTAAAGCCTTATTAACAAATAATTTTACTCAAGAAGATGTTAATAAGTAATGAAACAAAGGCTCTTTTACAGAGATTAAATGTCCATGTGTCAAAGGACAAAGTTCATGTTGCAAAGTGCAGCTGTTCCTCTGCTCACAGCCCCAAAGCCCTGGATCCAAAGTCTGCCAGCTTTCCTGTCACAGAGCTGACCGGGACAAGGTCCGGCCGAGGTTCAGAGGTCAGTGGCTGAAGCCTTGCTGGCCCCGTGGCCCTGGTCTCTGACACACTTGGGATAAGCAACAGTTGGCTTGAGATTAGAAGTACAACCAACAAAAACTTCCCGTTCCCTTTTCTGGTGTGTCAGATTTCATTAAAGAGGGAACGTTTCAGAAGGAGTCACTGAACTGTTTAAAAATTATGTGCTGCATAATGGAGTGACCTCCCCAGCCCCACGGAAGGAACAGACTAGGAAAATGATGCATGTGGGAAATAGTGCCCGTGTGCATTCTCCTTCCTTCTGAGATTTATTTAAATGAGGAAAAGTAAAGAACTAATTCTCTATATCCAAAGAGATGAAACAATTCTTTAAAAAAGAAACAAAAAAGAAAGGAGCTCATCCATATGTTTCCTTTGTGTCATGGTAACAGTCAGGTAGCACCATGGGGGTGAAGAGAACTTAATACGTCTGGATATCCTGCTTTCAAGTCCTCCTTTTTCTCCCCCTTCAGAGGCTTTTTCAAAGCTAACCTCAACTTTCTTATTCATAAGGGCTGAAAACCCCACCTGTGCAGCTTTTTTGATTAGCTGTCGTCATGTCACAGGCTGCTGTACCCAAGCACAGACCCTGAGTGAGAATGGAGACTGACAGCAGAGACCAAAGGCTGGTACAAACATCTTTGGAGGAATTCATATTTCAGGCAATGCTGTAGCTGTATTACAGACAGAGAAAAGTTTCCTATCTGTTGCCCCATCCTTTACCACAGAAAGGGCGGTAAACCATGGGTGGTAAACCAAGTCATCAGTGCTCCGTGCCCACAGCGTGCTGCAGGTCCAAGCAGACTGCTGTCGTCTCACCTCACTGAAAGGAACATGGATGTTCAGAAAACTTTCTCAGACATCAGAAGTCTGGCCCCTTTGTATCACGGCTTCTATATGTCTGGGTTCAATAAATTTAATTACTGAGAGCCACAATTAAGATCAGGATTCACAGGACTGTAGAAGCTGAAAACATGAGTTCTGGACTAAAAGATTTGAGTGTTTAGAAATGATTTTTTCTTTTCTGCAAACATTCATCAATCCACCAAACACCAGAGGAGCCTTCCTCTGATGAGTAAGTCCTGTGCTTTTGTTATTACTTCAGGTCTAACCTTCCCCTTCTGAGGGGAAATATATTTAAGAAACTAACAGAGACCCTACAGTAAACACTCCAGTCCACAGCTTGTGAGGGCTCAGAAGAGTGCATGAGCTACTTAGTGCTTAAAAAGAAGAATGGGGGAAAAGAAAACAGGCAGCCAAGGTCCACAAATCCAAAATAATGGGTTACAAGGGCTGAGCTGTTCCTGGGAGAATGTTGAGAATCAGAAATAACAGGAACTGCATCTCTGACATTCCATTCCTGTCCCGGACTGTGGAAACTCAGGAGTATTTTCTGCTATTCTTTGCTGTCTCTGTGCAACCACTGCAGTGAACAGACCAAGTCATTGAGGCATTGGAGTAAGTAGTGTCTGTGGCAGAGCGTATATGTAATTAGTTCATTTGGTCTGCACTGGTGCAAATCCCTGACATAGCAGCTATGGTGAGTAACATTTTCTGTTGCTCCCACTGCTGAAGCTCCACCCAAGTCTCTGGCCTCTCTTTGCTAGGCTGATTATACCTGGCCTTGGAATCTTTGTTTTCAAAGAAACTGTGACCAGTGCCACTACCCTCCCCAGCACTTCTGGCCACTGAAAATACACAAAAGCTGGGGAGCAGATGAAGTTAACAGGTGCAAAATGTATACATTGCTTGCTGCACTGATAAAAGTCCTTCAGGTGAGAGAGTGCTTCTGGGTGGTAACTACACATTTAAGCCTTGGCTTGCCTCATCTGAAAAGATGAGCCCTGTCAGGCCATCGCTACCGTGTGGAGTGGGATTCCTTCATTCTTCTCTCTTGGCATTGACCACATAATAATATATTTGCAGGGGAAGGTATAATGGGAGGGAAGAGGAGAGTCCCTACATCTCTGTGGTTAGTGAGCTTTCATGGGCTAGGGCAGTAGGCTGGAGTTCAGGTACATAGTCCAAATCAAGGAAAACAGGAACTGGGACTAGGTTTGCAAAGTAGCAACTATTCTGATTCTTGGCTCCACTGAAGTAGATAGGTGAATGTTTGCATCTCCCTCTTGCCTTCTCCTCCCCCCATTTTTATTCTACTCTTCTGTGCCTGTGTCACCTGGCTTCAGTTAGAAATACAAGAATAAACAGGAAAATTACTTGCAGGTCAAATTTTGTTTCCCTTTTTTCATTTCTTTTCCTTTTCTCTCTTTTCTTTTTTCTTTTTGTTTTAATTTAATTTTTTGCCTGGGTGTACCTGCTTTTGTTTAAAATTGCTTATTTTCTTTCTCAGCAGATAGTTTGAGAATCATCCCACCTGTTGCCTGCCTGAACCAAGAACCAGATCCCAGAGAAGGACAGCTGGTTGTAGATCTCTACAGAGAGAGACCTAACAGGTAAGTAAAAGTCAAAGTTTATTCAGGGTGCTGAGACCCTTAGAAGACAAAAGTGCTATGGCTACCTGTGCCTCTCTGATAAAAAAGTGGCCAGAAAAAGATGTATGCATGCAAATATGACTCGCAGGATATTTTTTAGTCTGGAAACTAGTATCTTTCTACTAAGAATCTGTGTCTGTGAATGTTTCCTTCTCAGTTTACATGCCCCCCAGTCCGTGTTTCAAACCCCTTCAGGTAAGGGTATCAGAGGGCCTCTGATAAGGGTATAAAAGCCCTCCCATCTGGCTTCCTTCTTCTCATGCAAATTCAGGTGTCTTAAGAAAATACAGACAGGTGTCCTCTGGCAGGCATACTGGAAGGAATGAAACCATAGCAGTCCAAAAGCCAATTTCATTTGTTTCTCATTATTGTTTTGGTTTTACTCTCTTCTTCAGAACCTTCATTTCCACATGTCTTCTGCATTCAGTCTTGACCACACTGGAGTGGTAGAGTAAGACGCTTGTCTGCAGCTATAGTTTTACTGCCTTATTCTTCTGGGGTAGTTAAGGCAAACTTTCCACCACTCCTTGCTTCTTCTAATGCAGGCTATCTTATTATCAGCAAGAAGGTGCTTGTACAGATGCTTACAATGCTTTGTAAAGCAAATTGACATCAGTCATTTGGTGCTATATTCAGTAAAACTGTTTGCACAGTAAGAATGCGCCAATTTTTTTAAAAAAAGCCTATTTCAAATAAAATACAAAGTATCCTGGGTAAATGGTCTCTGAGTAGCTCACTGCTTTATACGTTGGTAATAATCAAATTAGTACATATTAGACTAGTTGCACACATTGTTACAAAATAAAAAGAGTGAATTAAAATGAAGTTATTTTTATAGGTCTACATATATTTGCTATGTAAGGACTTTGACAAATGTCTTCAAAAGAGTTGTTCACACAGTAATGGTTTTTTCCCCATATTCAGGTTAAATCTTTCCTAGGCAAGAACTTCAGGTTTTTGCACTTCAGTCCTAGAGCATGGCCTGCACCGTGTCACATATTGATTGAAAATAGGCTTTTCCAAGAAAAAAGAATGAATAAAATAATCAAATTTGCCTACACCTTGTGAATTATGATATATTGGAGAAAAGTTCCAGTCTTTATTATGAAAGGACCTTGTTCCTTTTGGTCTTTCTGTCTGGCATGAGATTTAATAGGAAAATTCAGATTTATATTGCTTCTTTGGCAAGTGGAGGGTTCTGTATGATCTCTCTGTTTTGTTTCTGGCTGTGGTTTGCCATAGTTAAGGGTGGAGACTAGTGGTTTACTGTGAAGATGCTGGCTTTAAATTCAGAGTTGAGATTGTGGCAGAAGTTTTGGTTTACTGAGACGTCAATTCTCAAAAGAAAATCTCAATACACTGCTACCTACAGTGGGAATGATTTAAATATTTAATAATGTTTTGACTGGAGAATGAATGAATGTAGAAAGATCTTCTAGAGTTAACATCAGATTTATTTCTTGCTGGTGTTACTTTTAGCTTGTTCTTCCTTTCTCTAAGTCACTCCTGCACTCTGGGATTGATCCTTTTTTCCTGCTGTTGTTCCCCAAAGTGCTCCCTGCCTGACTATCAGAACGGATATGTAGTTTTTGTCTGTGGAGAATTTTTTTAACCTTTTAGTCATAACTGAAAATTTATGTGCTCAGTTCAGCTCAATGAATTGCATGACAAATCTGCAGCAACGCAGACGCCACCAGGGAGACAGAGAGGCTGCCGGTCTGTCTTGCCAAGTATCTCAGCAATTCTGAGGCAGAAGCAGCTCCCTAATGTGACAATGAGCCATGTTGACTTTTTGATATATACGGGTACAAAGTTCCTCTTGACGATGTTGCTTCCCAATGATAGTTTGACGCAGCTGGGTATCTCCATGGTGCTTCCATATCTGACAGAGAGGGAGAGGGAGGGGAAAACATCAGGGCATTTCAGCACCTGAACCTGAGCCGTGCTGCTGTGTGGTGTGAAGACCAAAAAGGAGCAAGGGTGCTCCTCACAGACTTCAAGGTGTGTGCCTGCATGTCTGGCCTATTTTTCATAATGCAGCTGAAATGTTCACTAATTAACTTTTGCTTATTTACACAAATTGAACTTACAAGTATAGACTATTTTGATATATTTATTTCAAAACCTTGTGCTATTTTTTATGCTGGATATATAGTAGGCATTTATTTTCTGTGTTGACAAGCAAGCTTGTTTCCCTGTAAGCAGATGAATTGTTTACTTTTCAGACAAAATAAGAACATACTCTTTGGAATTACATTATAGCATGATCTGGTTTGTCTGACAGACTGGTAGGTACACAATACACAAACAAGAGGTGTTCCAATTTATTGCTGCAGCTGAAATAGCATTTGCTAAAATATATATAAAAATCTCTGAGAATGCATGAAAGATTTGAAAAAGTGTCCAGATGTTTTATTCACATTCCATTTTGATAGCTCATTTTTAAATTGTTTTGGCTTATTTGGTTTCAGAAGAAGTGGAGACAAGATAAAATAATTGGTTATCTTTAGTTAGGTGTTAAGACGTACGTTTTTCTTTTTCCAAGAAAGATCCTTGAATTAAACATAAGCCAGTTGATTTTCCTTGGATTACATTTCAACCACAAGCTGTAGGTCAACAAGACTTTGATTTCTTTTTCAAAATACTAAATCAATTTTTTGTGTGGGATATACTTTAAGTTTTAATTTTAGTCTCAGTTTTCTATCTTTAATATGTTTTCTGAATAACTCCTGTAGTCTGGGATATTAGTGGTGCAGGGCTTGCTTACTTTGAGTAGAACCAGTAGTCAGTCACTGTGGTGTACGTAGTGACATGAAGCTGCTGAAGGGGAGGGCACACTATGGAAGAGAGAAAGAAACTTGGAACAACAGCTTATGGCCATTCAGCTTCCTTGTAATCTAATGGCACTGGCAAAAAGACTCTTAAGTCCTACAGCTCTTCACATCTCTGTGGAATTCAGCAGGTGCCTCTGGATACAGTCAGTGGAGCCAGTAGTGTTGATGTTTTCACAAAACTAAGCAGATATCAGCCTCTGAAACACTAACTGTATGGAAAAGGAATAGATGGATTTAGTTTCATTCCTCCCCTTTGCATGTCGTAAATGTCGTTTTCACACAAGAAGGATAAAACAGTGTTGCAGTTTAAGCAGCTTGTCTCTAATTGTTGTTGGATTTTACTTTTCTTTGTTGATTCCTCCATTTTTTTCCTTTCTTTGAGAGGCTAATGTAAAGATGGTGGTTTTGATAAACATATCCTGTGTTTCTTAACCATCAGCTGAGTGAATCTTCCTTTGAGCTCCAAATCCATTCTAATTCTCAGGATTTTAGCCAGGGCCACAGGGCAAAACACTTCTGTTGCACACACACAAAAAAAAAAAAAAAAAAAAAAAAAAAAAAAAAAAAAAAAAAAGGGAATTTTAACACNAAAAGCCAAGGGACTTTTAACGATCCAGCAGAGATGATAGAACCTTGGCATATGAAAAACCCTGATGCAGTAAATCGAAGCAGGCTGTCTTGAGTGTAGTAATATTTCTATGCTAATAAATTAGTGTCATAGGTGATTTGTCAATAAGATGTAGAATATGCTATGAAGGAAGTCAGAAAATATTTTTCTTTCACGTAGAGTGAGGTCATAGCAAAATCCTCAACATGATTTTTTTCTAAGAAATATGTGGGTGCTCTGACCCACTGCACAATATTTACATATTTAAATTCTTATATGTCTAAGATATCCTTACATACCTAAGCAAGATTGGGTAGATGAAGATGGGCTGAGAGAATTGGAATCTCTGGAGAAGACTCTGGGAAGACCTTATAGTGGCCTCTTAGCACTTAAAGGTAGGGTATAAGAAAATTTGGGATATACTTTAACAAGACTTGTTGCAATAGCACAAAATGTAATGGTTTTAAACTAAAATAAGGTAGAGTGAAACTAGGTATAAGAAAGAAATTTTATATTATGATAGTGGTGAAACACTGTCACAGATTGCCCAGAGAGGTGGTAGATGCCCCATCCTTGGAAGAGTTCAAGGTCAGCTTGGATAGGGCTCTGAGCAACCTGGTCTAGTTGAAGATGTCCCTGCTCACTGCAGGGGATTTGAACTAGATGACCTCCAACCCAAACCATTCTACTTATCTCTTGATCTAATTTTTCACACCAGGCCCTATCGCATACAACCTTCCTCCACTGCTACTTCAGGCACACAAAATTACAGGTGGAAGTCCGGTCTGACCATTTGGCACTGCTCTCTCCAGTGATAGTAAGACAAAGCCTTAAGAAGGTCATGGGATTATCGAATCTCTAAGGAGCCATACTCTGATATCTTTGTTTTAATTAATTCCTGCTTTTAACAGATTTGGAAGTTGCATGTTAGTATGAAATTTAGAAGTGTTCTGTGGATGTAATGCCTCTGGAACTTGTTGGGTTGGCTGCAGCAGCAATGTAAGCCTTCTATGGATCTAGCTAACAAGTATACTGAGAAAAGTTTCCATCTTTCTGAACACCCAGAGAGCTTTGAGGGGTAGAAGTCTGGCTTATTTGCCATGTTTTTCAGGGAAGATTTGCTAATCTCTGTTAAAACCTTCTTCTGTAGTGATAAATCAGTTTGGACCCGTTAGCCAGAGCGCATCAGCCACAGCTCAGGAGCAGGTCTCTGAGGTGGAGCCCCGGCACATCCTCACACATCACACTGTGTACTTTCAGAACCACCTCTGCACTGTGCCCCATGGTTGCAGTTTCTTCTTGTGGGTTTCTGATTTCAGGTCACCATTCCTGGGCAGATGCTTATTCCTATCTCTGGTTGCTGACCCTTGGTTTGACTTTCTTGTCCTGATTTTTGGCCATGAACATTCAGCTCATTTCCCAGTTCTGGATACAGGCTCTAACCTTTGGGTTGGATAGCCCATGCTCCAGTCTGTAATCCTAGATGGTCACCAGGTCATCTGTAGTAGGCTGTACTCTAATTTATTAAATAACAAATGAAATCCAGCAGATAAATTTGGTGGTTTTTTTTTTTTTTTTAATGACAACTGCAGCTATTTATTTGTATTTTGGTCTTCTATTAGTATTTTGCTAGATTGCTAAATGTGAGCTTCTACTTTCCATTAGTTATCATGTTGTGCTTAATGGCCTTCTTTTCTTTAGTGAGAATATCACCATATCTCAGCCAGTGGAGTGGATGAACAGAACTGTTAGCATATAAAACATTTCAAACTGGTGGCGATAGGTCCGATAAATTACACCAGAAAAGGCAATAGTGTCAGAACTTCCATTTCATTTCTACATGAAATGCTATAAACATTATTGATATACTGCATGCCTGGTCTGCTTTTTTTTTTATGGGAGTTCATGATGTCATTCCAGCACACATGACATAAGAGTGTAAACACACACTCAAAATGCGGTCACTCAGACCTGTAAGAGTGTCGTGACTGAAACTTGATGAAAATATGGGTTATAAAGTTCACAAAGTATGAAGATAAATTTTCAGAAAGAGGAAGAATTGAAACTTATAATGTGTGTTAATGTTCGGGTGGAAGAAAGGTCAGGTTGCTTTGGCAGGAGAATAAATGGAGGAGTACAAAACTGAGCTGTAAAATGAGCTGAAGTTGATACTTAACCAGTTACAAGTAATATGGAATAGACAATAATGTGAATCTGAGTGAAAAGAAATCTGCTTTTACATATGCTATACATGCTACATTGTTTATACACAAGGATGGTGTAGCATAGACATTTTATGTACATGTGCTCAACAGAAAATAGAAGTCGCAAGGTCTGGGTGAATTTTATTTAATTTTGTCCATCAGAAATTCAGGGATAAAATGTTCCATGTTGATATGATGTTTTTGCTTTGTAATATTTTGATGGAGTTAGATATCCCAAACGAAAGTAACAAATGATGCATCTGTCCTGTTTCTATGTCAAAATACGTGCCAGTTGTCAATCTAGGAAAAATGTGCTGATTACTTCACCTATAATTAACCTTAAAGGTAAATTATATTCTGCTGTTCATGGTTGTTTCATAGAAACATGAAGCTTCCTTAATTTTAGAGCTTAAATCAAGACCCATCAATATGGAGACACTTAGATTAACTTTTTTATTAAATTATACAAACTTCTTTGCTAAACCCATCTCCTGCTCTTTGACAAGAGGAACCGTCCTTTGCTAGAGTAGTTTTCCAATGGAGAATTTTCTTTTCCCTAAAGCAGGCTAGCTCAAATAAGGGATAAGAAGATGTTAATTGAATTTAGCTAATAGTGAATTGAGACTCTCCTTTGCTTAGTAGAAGTGGAGAGGATGGTGGAAGCAGCAAGTTTAGTGTATTGCTTTGGTGTGTTTCTTCCAAATTGGTCCTGTGCGTTAGTAGGATTTTTACATACTTTTGTTAAACTGTCAGCTCAGAGAATGAAACAAGTATCTTCTTCAATTTGTTGTTCAGTTAAAATTTGTTAGTATAAAAAGTTACAGCAGAATAGCAGAGAATAGCTTTTATCTAAACAGAACTTTTACTAAGTTTAGAACTCTTTAATGGAACTGTCCGTGAACTCGTGTGATATTCACCACGTGTAATGATATATTTTTTCTTTTTTTCCCTCCAAATGAATTAAAAATGGAAAGTACTTCCAGTATTTCTTGGTAAGTACCAAGAAGTCAGATCCTTTGGTACCACAGAGGTCCTTTCTTCATTAGAGGCAGGTAGTTTCCATTATTCATCTTCAGTACCATTTCATTTAAGTCCCACCGTTACTTAAGAAGCAAGATATTAATGAGAGAGGTTACTGGAGTGATGTCTTTTAATTTGATATTGTTCGATCCAGCTGTTTTAAAATTTCTAAGAATAAAGCTTCCATTACCTTACATTAGAGAAGATTTTTATGGGTAAGAACATGTAATTCTTGTCTGGTTTCCCTTGATAGCCAATTGCCTTTCTTAAATCTTCACCATGTACTTCTAGGTTAATCCTTTTGCTTTGCTTTAAAGAATTTCTCTGATTCCTTGATATTCATGCATTGTACTTAGTTATATATAGATATTTTTCATACCACCCCCATCCACTTACTTGGTGAGTAGCCAAGTAATACATACTTAGCACTTTTAATTTTACCTCATAAATCAATCATTGTCGCTCCAAAATCAGTTACATTTTTATATTAAACCATCATTCAGTACAAAGGATCCATTATGCATGTCTGTGAATAATACATTAGTTGTGTGGTTAAAATTCATAAACAATGTTACACAATTAACTTCATAAAATTGCTCACTTTGAAAATTGTATAGGTACAATTTCTATAACAGTAGCTAAAAGACAACAGCACTAAGCCAGGCATTGTCACTTTGAATCGCCACTAATAAAGCAGAGGCCTCTTAAACGGACAATTATGACAGAGAATATGTATTCCTCGTTACAGGTGTATTCCTTTTTCAAAGGTTTTCACCTTGTTTTGTATTGCTGTGCACTAATGGTGTAAGTTAAGATCACTTCAGGGAATGGCTTTATTAATATAAAGAAATACTACTAAAGTTCTTTTTAAACTGGATTTTAAAAAGTCTCTTTTTTCATTATGCTGTACTCTCTATCAGGTTGTTAAAAAAAGATAAAAGTTACTTCTTTATTGATTTTGTTTTTTTGCCTTTGGCAAACATTTTTTTCTTGGGATGGAGATAACGATGGCACAAATAGCAGGATCTACAAGAAAAGAGAACACAATCCAAAACCAAAAGGAAGCATGTTTATATGTTAATAATTGTTTGTTCCAAGTTTGAAGACTAAACTGAGACCCAGATTCTATAGGCTAGACAGAGACTAATGAAGCCTCCAATTAAGGTATTTCTGCTGTATTACAGCATTTAGATAAATTAGAGAAAGAGTTGAAATAGGCATTACCATGCTTTCCAATCTGGGAAACTGAGGTGGGAAAAGTGATGAAGGAATCTGTCCAGTGTTACAGAATTCAGCAGGAGAATCAGGAGTGTGAGCTCCTGCCTCCCTATTGAACCAATCTACAAGACTATTTATTCTATAATCTGTTTTTATGCTCTTATCTCTTTGATCTTCCCCTCATACCAATTTTTATAAGTATGTCTCCACAGAGAACTCCAGCGTAAGGAATGTTTCTGCAGATGAACCCTGAGGTTTTATAGTAACACTGTATAATCATTACACGGGAGGTACTTGGCGTTAAAATGGTGCAAATTACCATTGGAAGTGACTCATTCCAGCCCAGAGAAGGAGGGTTTGCTGACTTCTATTGCCGCCCTGCCATCGCTCACCGTTGGCAGCAGCCGCTCCTTACATAATGTCACATATGTCACATATGTCCCGCCAGATTGCCCGACCCTGCCGGGGGCCGGGGAAGCACCACGCAGGGCCCCCTTCCC